>JAMKCH010035139.1:0-14272 GCA_023653785.1 Ophioderma brevispina | reverse complement strand
CTTACCGTTACATCTTACAGGCTGACTCGCTTGGTTGCCACCAATTGCAAAACTGCAGTGCATTTTTGGTTAACTCCCTTGCATGAAGATATTTCGTTGTCGGGCCATGTGCTGTTGCATTTACAAGAAACAACTTCCTCATCCCTACTTGCAATAAAGGAATTAAGAAGAAGCTCGTCGAAGGAAACATCGGCCATTGTAGCACTTACTGTAGGGCCCCTACTATTATACGGGGGAAGAAAAAAACTACAGAACACTGAGGATCTCAAGAAAGATGTCCTGGTGCTTACACATGAGAAAACAACCTTCTTAGACTAGTAAGTTCAGGGGGGCCAGGTTAATTTTTCTCCATGATGAGTGGTATTGTCCCCAGCATAAAATTTCAGATGCAGTTGGTAAATTCTGTCAAAACAGTACAAGTGATTGGCTGAATGAAAAACTTGTATTTCACACCCACACATTTTGTATAGCCTGAGGAAATTGGCCCTCTATCATTGTATGGGGTCTTCTATCAGGTGACCGTTATGGTTTTATTACTCTCATCCTGATTGGTAAGCTGAAGGAGGCGGGAACTAAAATTATGAAAGTGCACCCTCAGCGGCTATTCAGACACTAGTACCAGTACTGTGCTCCACCAACCACGAGGGGGTTATCAAGTGAGTAACTTGGGTAACCGATTGCCCTTTAAGCATCAAAAAACTTTAGATATTTCGATGTCATAGTGATTCTAGGTAGTCAATTTAGCATATTGATGCTTTGACAAACTTCTAAAAAAATCCCCAAATGTATTTGGCTAAGAACACATAACACGCTTACAGAGATAAACGCATTATTTTTATTCATACTGGTCATTTACCTATATGATTAAACTTTCACTTCTTTTTATCAAAACGTTATCTCTCACAGGAGAGGGGTTCGCCATCCATTTACGGGACCAATTAATAGGGGGAATCTCTGAACAAAGGCGGCTTCGGAAAGCAACAAATCCACTGTATGGCATTCCTGAGGTTAATCCGTGGTATTCTACACAAGCAAAAAATATCGCTTATTTAGAAAGCCAACGGATAGGTGAGCACAAAACCACGAGAGACATTGTCTAAGGGAGGTGTGAGTTATCGAGGTTTTATTGCCATTTATGCCCAGCCCGAATTTGTTCATCGTTGACTAGTAACCAGACACTCCCACACACTCACACATACTACACACACGCTTTGAAGAAAAGAAGAAAACATGAGATTAGATGTTTCATATCCCTGTAAAGTCCTAATGCCATTTTGTACTTTCAAATTCACGGAGCGGACGACTGCCGGAGTTAGTGGGAAATTGCTCTAGATCTCACAACACAAATACGCTACCTCCTTTTTTGCGGTGATGGTCAGGTTGGTGTCATTTTCCTCTAGGGACCGTAAGGACACACGGCGATGAGTGTGCTCTGTACGTGAAACTGACAGTCTTTTGTTTGATCGATATATGAACAAAAAGAATCTCCACATTCCACGTATACACGTACACGCCTCGCGCATGCATGACATCTAAACCTCACTATTTTGTTGTGTATGTGTGCGGTTGGGGAATTGTCTGGGTTGCGACATCTCATGATGGACAACGGGCTTAGTCTGTTCAAGAACGCTCTTATGTCCTTTTATCACTGAACATTTGCAACCATATGCATAAATTCAAAGTGCACGATGCCAGCCACCGGGGTAGTACCAAGGTTCGGGGGAATTGCCCCACTGATTGATAGAAGCTGATGACCGGCAGAGCCATGCGGGTTAAATTATGGTCCCAGTCTTCGAAGCTACGTCGCTCAGGACATTCAGACTAGATAACAATCATAGTAAATTACAATTGCCGTAACATTTCTGTAGATGATAACACTATAAGACAATTGGCGTACAGATTCTGTTTCGGAGTACCAGGACTATAGGGCTATCATCGGCTATGATGTTTCGAGGCAAACGGAAGCCAATTTACTCAGTCGGCACATACTACGAATCGCTCTCAACCCTAGTGTCGTGTTCATTCTGTATTAATACAATCTGATGGTCCTATCCATGTAAAACAAGCCCCGAATACAAATGACACACAATAGCTCGTACTCATTGGGCAACAGACGTCGCCACGTCCATGTCAGTAAGAAATAGAACATCATTGATTGACCACTTAATTCAAATAACTCATAACCGCCCATATACGGAAAAGCAACCCCCCGCGTAGAAATTTTCACAATCACGAAAAAAAATTTGAAAATACATAAAAACCCGCAGTACAATCGACAAGGATGTCTGACCGAGCTGGCGAGCTACACCGCAGAATGTGTTGGAATCCATATACTAAAAGTAGCCATGGCTATGATTTCAAAGTATGGACAAGGCGTTTGGGTCAAAATTACTATGCGTTCGGCAGTTCGCTGGCAAGATAATTCAGATTCGACTGCCTTAAACAAGGCTAACTTCGGGTGGGCATAAATGGCAATAGGCGAGAGCGATATGCACTGATCCCGATATTCAGATTGTGAACTTTCACTCAGTTTGCGCAGTGCGCACACATCACAATCGAACTTCTTCAAACATAATTAGATCATGCGCGCACTATAATAACCCTGGTTAGGCACTTGTTAAGCGCTATACCGAAGCAAGAAAGGGCCAAAATCTCAAATTACATTTCATTCTCATTTTTGCTCAGAATGATCCTAGACTAGACACTTACAATTGTGTTGCAATAGATCAAAGCCATATTAGCGACAATGTCAGTGGTTTAGTTAGAACATCGTCTTATACTCGTGACGGTCCTAATATGCACATGGCAAAACCACACTTCTGCAAAACATCCCATCCATGACATCTTTCCATTATACCGGTTTGATAGTTCCGATATTCGTATTTATTTTTCCATTCACTTCCCCGTGGGCGAATTCCCCTGATTGTGATGCACGACCCCGGCAGGAATTGGTTGGAATAATCACATGACATGCATTAGCATGGGTGGGACGTCCGTAATTAGCAACTTTGTTGGGTTTGAGGATTCTTTCACTGTTCTCATTTGCGTGTGTGTCGCAATGAAGTAGCGGTGCCCTAGACTCCTTTATAAATATTTTTGAGTGTCCGGTTAAAGTTTGTTAGTGCCCAGATAATAGAATCAGTGGAAATCGTCTATAATATTCTTTCATCTGCCACCCGATCTGACCCACTCAAAACGATGTCAGCTTTAAAGTAACCGTTGTATTCTTTGAGGTCATTTCTTCAGCTTTTGTGGCGTCAATTAGAGAGGGATTCACGCCGTCCTCAATCAGGAAAGAGACCCTGCTGAAAATGGTCAATTACGTAGATTTGACTTTATCTATTTATCCGCTAGGAGAAGATGGTGTCATTCATAAGAAATATCTCAAAAATGGCCTCGGGAACATGCCGTTATTAATAATAATAATAATAACCAGTTTTTATATAGCGCTTAAATAAAGTTAACAGTAAGTTGTCTCTAAATAATGGCGTATCAAAACAATTATTTTTGCAGTGAAGCATTTGAAAACATATACCTATACCGTATATAACAAACACAAAAACAACCATACTGAGTGAAATTTTAACTACTTGGTTCTCCAGGTAGATAAGGATGGGTTTTTTTCAAGACTTGCGTGCGCTGGCTGTCTCCAGGGAAAATAACTATTCAACCATAGTGATTGTTGTCTTTAATATCTTGTCTGTTTCATAGGCTTTATTCCGATTACCTATTTGAGAACAAAACATTTACACGTGAAGACTTTCACGAAGTAGTAGCGAAATCGACGCATACATTCGACTCTTGTCTAACAAATTCTTCTCGACGTGAGTGCGTCTTTAAGTTTTTCTCACAAGTATATGCCAAACAGACCAGCAGAGTTGGCCTTAATCCTATGATGGTAAGTGTTTCGAATTATATCCACAATGTCAAATTACACTGAATGGTTTTTTTTTCGTGTTATGAGAAATCAAGTTTTTAACACAGGTCTCCACAAAACACAAGTTGACAGCTATGTGCAGGCGGTGGTGGACAAGCCTCATTCATTATGGCAATTCGCCAAAAATGTCAAAAGAAATTACAGCAATACGGAGTACAAACCACAAACCAATTTGGGTGCTTTGATGTGGGTCGGTCATGGATGTTCCCATGACCTACATACGACCTCGTCCTCGTTCGTTATTAATACAAAAAAAAATCAGAATAACCCTTCCAGTGGAGTTGATTTTTCAACTCCAACGGTTTTGAATAAGAAAATATTCCTTGACAACATATAAAAAATTCAGATTTTTTTCGGCAAGATTCGATTTTACGTGTTAAACCAATGGCGACGTCTGAAATTGGGATTTCTTGGCCGCCCTCCCCTGGCCATGTGAAAAGAAATCACTACTTCTGACATCTTCGGATGTCTGCAATGAATACCAATTGAGCCGAGTCGCATAGGGAAGTGCCTTGGTATTAGTGTTCTTCTAAACGCATTGTTTTTTAAAAACAACAAATCATCCAGCAAAAAAAAAAAAAAACGAAAAACGCTTCTTCCTGGAAATGCCTTCCTGTCTCTTTAAGGAATAGTTTGCACCATTTTATTTTACCATGCTATGTGGCAAAATAGGTCGCATCAAAATCCAATAGCCATTGACCAAGTTTGCTGTGATTATCTTAAAAAGGTTAATTTCAAGGCTGTAAGTATATATTCTTTTAGCAGACTTAGCTCAACCAACAATGTGCACGATATTTAAAAAAAAATCAAAGACACTTGCTGTTCGAACGCATTGTCCCAAATGAAAACTTGACTTTTAACCATTTCGGCAATTTTACCGTATATTATTGGAATTGTGATCAGAAGAAGAATACGGCGTATTAGTCAAAATTAGTTGAGGAATTTAATATTTTGATACCTGTATAAACTATATTGCCCGTTTCTGGATCTCAAGGTTAAAGGAAAAAATGGCAATATCATTTCCGATTAGTGAGTCATCATGTACAATACATCATGGATTGTTGCCAAAAACTGAACATTGAACTGCATAGGAATACACAAAAGTCTAACATTATGTCTTGGAATTCGCCATTGGTCAATATTCGTATTTTACTAAATTTTACATTAGTCTTCCCTGGATGATTATATTATGAGGTAAAGTGCGTAATGGTTTATAACCTATAGGCAGATGTATTATGAGGTGGGTTCAATATTTTTGTCCACGGCGCGAAGGAGTGTTCAGATGGAAACTGAGCACCGTGCATCTGGGTGTATATGTGTGTGTGGGTGTGGGGGGGGGGCTGTGTAGGTGTCTGTAGGGTAAATATTTACCCTAAAGTGTATCAACATTTTGACGGATTTCAATGGGGGACACACTCACCGCTTAATCCGAGTTCGGCTTTGTTTAAACCAGATTGTTATATAGCATATGCTCTGAAACATTTCCCTGCACACTCTAACGAAAAAGGCAATGTTGGGATTCTTTGTTTTTTCAGAAATTATTTAAGGCAGTACTCAGTCTTCGTAACTGATTGGTTAAACGCTTTCCCACGGTGACGCAGTTAATGTTCATTTTTGACGATTGGAGATTGGCACAGCAATTGTGAAGAAATGTTACGTCATTTACAGTTCTGGGAATTCTGTGAGTAAAAGCACGCGTTTTTCGTATGTTCAGGGCTTTGGCGGGATAGGGAAAGGGGGCCATTTATTTACGTTGGGGGTGGGGAGGGGAATGTGGGCTATTGAGGACAACAATTGTGAAGAAGAGGGGCGAAGGGAAATGGAAATTTCACCGGGAGAAGGGGAAAGTGACATCTTGTGTACTGATTGTAGCAAAACTTCAAATGCTAGCTAATATAACACGGAGAGTAAATTTGTGGTAAAGGTGCTAAAAAATCAAATGAAATGATTATTAAATCTGTACACAAAACCAGTGCCAGTAAAGTATAGGTTTCCCAGTAGTTCAAACAACATTTTCCAGTATGTTTCATATCTCGTTAAGCTTTTGATCGTCCCCAAAAATGAAAGATGCGTTTTTCAAAACGTTCGTCTGTGGTCAAGTATACTAAACGTTTGATTATGAAATTAACTTTATTTTCAGACATTTTCGTCAAGATTCAATTAAATTTGTAGTATCAATGCCCATCTGATTGAATGTACAAGTTAATTTCGTCTAATTTCCGTTAGCTCAGGATTATTTCGTCTTTGTTGCTGTATGTAAAAAGTTATAGACCTAGAAAATCATCAAAATTTATCATATCTCTGTTTTTTCTTGTTAAAAAGAAAAGAAAAAATAAGAAGAAGGAGGTAATTAGATATATAGAAAGAAAGAAATGAAAGAAAGCAAGAAAGAAAAAAATAAACAAGGGAAAAAGTGTAATGAAAGTATAATAACCATTCCAAGATACACGAAATCCTATTGATCACTTAGGTGTAATGAAGATTTGCTCCAAGGATTACGATAGCAAAGCATTTTACTTCAAACTAAACTTCTTTCTCATATTTTGCTTCACAGCCATTCGATTCAGAAAGAAACCAATAATATCTGCCTCCAGCAAAACAAAAAAATCCGACACTGGAAGAAAAACAACAAAGTAAAATTAAAAAAAAAAAAAAAAAAACTTTTAAAATGAATTTTACAAGTCAACATCTTCCAGATATTGCTGAGATATTAGATGACGATGGCTTCCTCTGGGCCGAGTGAGTAAAACGGCAGTTGCTGTGAGGTCTTTCTGATCGACAAAATCCAAATGATCCGAGTCAAAGGTTCTGATAATTCCCGATGTTAGTTTTCTTGCAATTTTATTGAAAGCAAATAGCATTCTGGCATTTATGTAGATTCTACTTTGCTTTGGAGGGATTATATCTGAAGAAATAATTGTCGATGATGTTTTAACTACTGTTGGCCTCTCAGATTCTGTTTCTTCTTCAGGTAATTTCATAAATGCAAAAAGACCTCAATGAGCAGCGATTTGGAAGAGCTTTATGGAAATAACACTCACGTTATCGATTCTTATTGGTCTGAAATAATAAATAAGATATGGCTACTTAAAAGAAGGAGATAGGGAAAATAACAATGTTTCCTTCTAGGTCCCAGAACTTATAACAATGTGTGCTGACGACACGGGATTTCCAGCAGTTGAAGGTGTTTTAATTTGTACAACATAACAATGATAGTAACTTAAGATTTAAAGAAGATTTAGGTATGATTTTGGAAAACGGTACTCTCTTTACGACGAATTGGAAACCAAAGGGATACCTTATTTTAAGCGGAAGAACAAGGCCAGAGGCCGGAAGTTCTTCCGAGCAAAAAAATGATGCTTTATAAGTAAAGGTAAGCTTTAACCTTAATTTCGCATACTTTATGGCCTTAATACAACAAGAAAGGCTGTCACTAACCCATGACAAAAATGACAACACGTTCAACACAACGAACATACGCAACGAGGACAGTAGCAGGAGAAAAACGGTTATATGTTGTAACTACACCCTTTAAACTAACACCGATATTTGATTTTTGTCTTTGACTCATTCTTACATAAATATGAACATCTTTATTGGGTATTATTGAAAATTTTCTGTTGGGAGATTAAATTGGCACCATGGACGATTACTATACTAAACAGTTAAAGATGTAACTGGGGAACGCCTCATACAGAAACTCTTAGGCTACATGATTGTATTCATTTTATATCGAAACATTTTGTTGGAAAGTACAATTATGATTAAGTTTGTATTAACGGATGTTTGGGTTATCATTATTTAAACTGCAATTTTCCCAATCAGGTAAGGACTAGATAATTTCCATAAAAATATTGGCCGTTGGGACGGAAGCGCGTCGTACGTTGTTTGTATTTTGAAAAGGTTATGTAGGTTACCATAATTCAATCAATAATTAACCTTTAATAAATAAGCTCTGATACATGCATTAACGGAAATTAAGTTTTATTGTTAAAGATTGGTGACCCGATCGACAACCTCGCTCCCTATTAGCTCCATCAACATGAGATCTGATATCAGAAAGAAAGCTCAACATTTATCCTTACCCCAGTATGAAATTTTAGGGCCAGGAAATATTTCCTTAGATTTGAACAAACATCGCCAAATGTGGTCGACCACATTCATTAACACACACCACAATGTCCAATTGAAGTCGATTGTCCTTCAATGTTTGCTTCTAGTATTCCAAAAGGCTGGACCCGACTTCAGTCATTATTATGTTTTCAGAATCTTCCATCCTATACCTTGTACACAGCTGAAGCACAATAAAACATGCACTGAGACAGTGACAATGAGTGTTTGAGACCAGACATGAGTTTTTTTTTACACGACCAAGACATGAGTTTTCCTGGGAGGCTACTGATTGTCTGAAGTAGTCTAGGGATGTTCCATTCATGGTGGATGTCATTATTTGGGTTTTTGGGGTTCTGGTGTCTTTGGTTCCATTCTTTGGTGGTTCTTGTGATTACTTGTTACACATTTTGGTGGTTCCTGGTTTGTACACCAGTTCCATCTCTTTTGCTGGTTCCTGGCTCTCGTGGTTTGGTTATATATATTTGTTGTTCCGGTGTCTACTGGTTCATTTTATCTAAATTCTTTTTCAATAAGATCTAGTTGCTAGTCTAAACTTGGTCAAGCGTGCTTCACCAGTTTGGGTTCAAGTCAGATTCTGAAAAACATAATAATGATTAATATGATGGATTTTTATCGCAGGGGATACAGAATTTATCGGTCCGCTATGAGTTTGAAAAAATATTGCGCCTGTAGCTCCGCGAATAGCCAATATTTTGAAAACTATAGCTGGACCGATAAATTCTTGTATCCTACTAAATCATCCAAAATTATACATTATTGCTGTGAGGTGTCCGTAGCGATAATATCGGATCCTACGCCTGATAATGATAAAATTGGATGATTTGGCGCCCAATATTTATTGGTTCTCGCTTTGAGTTTTAAATATTGGGCTCGACTGCCGTCTCGCCCAATATTTTGTAATCTTATAGCTCGAACAATAATTTGGGCTTAATCAATCCAATTTTATTACAAAATTTGTTACATCCTGTGTTTTGGTGTTCTGCTTCTATGAGAGGGAGCAAACAATCATAAGAACAATCCAGACCATGATCATTCACATGTACTGCAAAACGGCTATCTCAATACAGAAATATAAAATAATATATATTTCATATTCTTCATATTGCATATTATTAGTCCAACATTATTTATATACAGGTACGGGACAATAGAACTGATTTAAGAATAGGAAGTTAACAAAATATAACATTATTTTTATCCGTACATAAAAAGTTTACTGGACGAGGGCACTACAAAACGCAGATCGTGTACGCAATACCTCATATCATATAAAAGATAAAAAACGTAATGTATGCATGATTATCATAATAGACCTGCATAACAAAGTTATGAGAGAATGGAAATGGTATAACCATTATAACAAGAACATGAGAATAATGCCTTACGTGGGTAATCGAGATGCAGGCTCCTAAAGCAAATAAAGTTACGAGACAGGGACCCATACAAAGACAAACAACCTAGGACAAGGATGGGAGGATGACAGCAATACTACAATGGAAACCGGACACGATACAGAATATACACATGAAAAGATCACAACTCAATCTACGTGGTATGAACTGAGAAAAACCGTTTAAGTGTTTTTAAAAAGATGAGAGTGAGGGACTATTTTTTTTAAGTGACATCTAACCTTTCCAAAATATTACGTCCCTAGTTTAAATTGTTTCTCTTTAGTTGTGTTTGTAGGGTTATATGAAGGTCGAAGCTTGCGAGTGTTTTGTATGAATGGATCTGATAATTTCTTTTGAAGAAAACACTGGTTCAAGTAGGCCCTAAGGAAGTAAATTGTGTGATGTCATTTATCATGAAAGTAGCAAGTGGAAAGATAAACTAATCAGAAAGTTGTTAACATGTTCATTGAGTGGAATAATGAGTCCTGTGTGTGCTAGCCATGATGGAATTATACAAGTGCGAATTGCCCTTTTTGTAAAAGGAATGAGAGAGTTGAATTGTAAATTATTTTTTTCTGCCCCGACATTTTCCAGTAATTTATATCGGGAGAAATAAAAAAAAGTTTTAAAATTGTATAGGGTGCGAAGAGAATTTTAGGGGAATATAGGACGAACTTTGCGCTGATTCCATTAGTATTTAGAAATAATTTTTTGAGATGTGGGCAGTGTGGGAGGTAAGAAAGGTTGTTATCAATAAGTACGCCAAGAATTTAGAGTGTTTTACCTCACCTGATGTTGTTATGTCGATGTATTTTAAGATTCTATCTGGTCTTGTACTTTGTTTTTTAAGATCATGAAATTTTGTTTCACTATATTTAGAGACAATCTTATTTGTTTGGAGCAATTGGAAATAATGGAAGTTCGTTATTAACCTTGTTTCGAGTGTATCGAGGTCTTCAATTCTAAAAAAAATGGTTCATAAAAAAAAATAACCTGTTAAAAAAAAAAAAAAATAATAATATAGTGAGGAAGCTGAACAAAGAGGACGATCAGTGGATGTACAGTAAGAAGAGAGGCGGACCTAATATGGAGCCTTGCGGTACACCACAAATATGATGTTTAGAGGGCGAAGAGGTTTTGCCATTATATGTAACATTGTTTTCTATCAGATAAGTAATGGGATATCCGACGATTTGCAAGACCCCTTATGCCATAAAGCCATAAGAGCAAGATAACAAGTCCCCCATGATTTTTCTCGTTTGATACCGTGATCAATGTTTTTTCAAGTTGATACATAAAGTCCATAAAACAACATCTCTCTTAACTGTTTGGTCTTATATGAGGTGTTCGTCTATCACAGGTGGCGATCGGTTTGAGCAGGAGACCGTTCAAGAGCTGTGTTGCCTTGTATTGCTGAGGAGCGATATTGGTCTATAGCGCTGGGATTATATGGATCTTTTCCAGGCTTTAGTAGTGTGTCCTAACGTGTGCTGTCCTCCAGATCTTTGGGAACTTGTGAGAAATAAGGCAGAGCAATTGTGAGCTCAAGAAGCCATCCTTTGCTGCTGGGCCGAAGTTTTTCAGCTGCTCAGTTGAGATATTAGCAAGGTCTACTGCTTTTCTTGGTTGAAGTTTGACAATACTGGATTCAATCCTCCATATTGAAGGGGCGGGGGAAACGGGTCGCTACTAAACTCTTACGGTCTAGTTTGATCTTCTGGGGCTTGTTGTGCACTTTGCCATTAGAAGAGTTGTGGGAACTGGTTTGGGTTGTGGGGAATTTGGTGCTGTGGAGGGGTATGTTGGATCCCTTGAAGCTTTCGGATGGGTTATTTTATATAAGACCATGCTTTCGTGCTGTTATGGGTCATATCGGTGGAATTCAAAAGTTTAGCCAGGTTTTTATCTTTCTGGGAAGATCATCTCCGAAACTTCTATTCACTTTAGCAGTTGTTTAGCTGAGAAAGGATCAACTTCGAACATGGTGGTATACTTTTGATATTCTTCAGCACATCCTTGGAAAGGCCTGTTATATATTCTGGCTTATAATAATGCCTATGATGGTTTGTATGGAGGGTTATTTCGATAAATATCGAGTCACAGTCAGTACAGTCTAATTTGAGATCAGTTCTGAGAATATATTAATATTGTATTAATAAATAATTGAAGCTCCTCCACCTTCTGTAGGACCCGTATACAATTTTCCGAGTTATAACCAGGAAGGTCAACAAGATGGCTTCGGAACTATCATGAACCGGGATTCAGTAAAGCCACCTTTAAAATATCAAGCGATGGTTGGTGCGTAGCGTAAGAAATAGTCAGAGTAATTGAACTACCATTCTTATTTAGACTCGGCTATTATGATTAATACGATCATCCGTATGATTTAAATTTACGGCATAATTAATGTCTGATCTTGGAAAACCATATTTTGGAAGGTTCAATGGCATGTTGCCATAAATTATAATATTGATTTTAATATTAGATTTCACCATCATTTGAAAGGCCTCAGGTTTCCAAGCTACGAAATGAAAGTTTCGTTTTTGCATTTGACAATCCCAATTAAATGTTATTTTTTAAGTGGAATTATGGAATTAAAGGTATTACCAAGGATTTTGTTGTATTGTATTATTTCGAACAAATTGTAAGTTGATGTTGCATTTGAAGACAGTTATTTTTGAGTGAACCATCAAATGGCATCACTTTTCGTGTGGCGTTCAAGTGTAAAGACACTAAAAGTGGACAACAAATTGGATAATAATTCGAAATTACTTACAAAAAAATCGTGTTGTAGTATGTATGCAAAAGTCAATATTGTAATTTCCTTTTCCTCAAAGGTATGTAATGGAAGAGAAATTTGGCTTGAATAATATTAGAGTGAGGGATTTTACAAGGCAAAAAGTTCAAGGTCATATTAAGAAAAATGGTCGCCGTGGGCTTTTGTGTTCATTTGTTAATTTCTATTGTTTCCAATATTCTACATTAGCCACATTATCAAGATGACCTTGAACCATGGAACTAACCCAAAATATAAACGAGACCCGCATATTCTCCCGAAAGGCCGTCGCGTAACCAAAATTGAGGTGCCAAAAGTTTATTATAATGAGCATACGCACTCATTGTCATAGTTTTGGGAACCACCATATTTGGTTACGTATCGTCGTATTTGGAAAGTCCTTATGCACTTTTAATGAGACACGCGAGTATTTTACGTTCGTCACACTGAGCGAGTTGAAAACAACAACACAAATGATGGCAATTCATCAATAGGATCATCTTCTTTTCCAAGCAAAAATAACAGGGTCATTCGGGAGACTTTTTGTTGCATTAGGAATGAACATGAATGAATCTTTGTAGAAGCATGGTTTTTCAATCGATTGGTTTTCGCATGATTATGCAGGAAAAAAACGGCCGCCGATCAGACAATGGGAACACTGGGGAAATGCAACACGATAACCATAACGCGTGACGCACAGATGTGTAGGTGCGGGCTCTATGAAGCAACAGCGAGACTGACGCGAGGATGGGCGCAACAGCAAGGATGGCCGCGGAGAGTGTGAGAGAAGAAATCGGTACGCCAGCTGGCCCACTTACGTGCGTTTACTTATTCCAGCTCTGTGCCTTGAACTAATAGGGCTGTATACCTGTTTAACAAACACTTTTTTTTTTTTTTTTTTAACAAAAAAAAAAAGAAAGGTTCAGAACTAGCCAAACTATACATTTTTTATTTAATCCTGTATAATGAGACCAATACATTGGTGTACAGTTTAAACCACATTTGGACTTGTTTAAATTTGACCCCTGTACTAAATTTACCCCTGATTATTACAATTTCCCAACTTTCCCAAGAGGTTTGGACCCAAAAATTCTGACCCCCGTCCACACGCACCCTTTCAAACGTAGAAAAACATTTCAAACCTTCTTCCCCAAACTTCTAGAATGGGACTTTGACTGATAAACCCTCTACATTGCACCATGGACCTAATAGAGGAGGACCAACAACACACGAGTTCCAAAGACCCTATCACATTGCCGCCTTTTGTTATTAAAACCTACCACGTCCAATTTAACGGCTAAGGTAATGCGATAATTGCCCTCTCAAGCAGAAAGAGGGGAAAGCGCTAATGCGGAAAGTGGCGGCGGGGCATACTGGGAAGGATTTTTAACCAATTTTGGCAATTCAGCCAAGCGACAAGGAAACATGGAGAGAGAAAATCTATACTACGACAACTTAGGTATGAAAGAAATATGAAAACGTAGTGCAATACCCCCCAATACAGTGAGCAAGTGTGATCATACTTTTTGGGGAGAAGGTTGAAGATTGTTTCTATAGTTGAGGAGGGCGGAGGAGATCAGAATTTTGGTGCACCGCTGGGAAAGTGGGAACATTGTAAAATGGGGGCGGGGGGGGGGTTAGCAAAAAAGGTAAATTTGAAATGAAGTCAAAATACACCAATAATTGTCTCGTTATAATGATTTTAAAATGGTAGATAGAGTCAGGCCGGTAACCCGGATTATGTTTAGGGGGATGACTTTTTACCCCTCGGATCGCGGGGGGGAAGGGGGGGGGGGTCAATTGGACCAAGAGTGGTACTTTCTACCGAAATTTTCACCTTTATCGACCAAAAACACCTAAAACCATATTGTTGCCTTTTTGCCCTTTTAATTGTTTTTTTTTGGGGGGGGGCTTTTAAGATTAGGGCGTGGGTCTCCACACCTCGCCCGATTACGGTTGGGTATAGTTTTGTTAGGTTTAGACCTTAGTTGTGACAGGTTCAAAGTAGGAAGATTCAGAGATTTCGAAATATAT
>JAMKCH010035138.1:0-32861 GCA_023653785.1 Ophioderma brevispina | reverse complement strand
CAAATCCAGATAAAAAACTTTTATTTTAATTCGGGTCATCCCCTTAAAAAAAAGGGTTTTTTTTTTCCATTTAAGCCAAAAAAAATGTACTAGAGGCAGAATCTGAACTTGCTCAAACGTGAGTGACAGCCAAAGAGGTTGCTCTTTCAAATCCCTTTACAGTAAATTGTCTTTTCTTTCATTTAATTACTACATGTATACCCAGTAAGTTTTTCAGTCAATTAACATTTACATCAAATAACAAACTAGTCCTTTGTTTTTATCATTATATTGTCACAAAATTATAATTTTATTGTAACCTTTTCGGCTACCGTAGAAGCAAAACCTACATTTTCTCCTATAATTATATGCAGACATGCCTTGATACTTGATCAAAAATTATGCTCTGTTCTGATTATGAAATGATAATTGTATTTCATTTTTTTTTATATAAACCCTACCTTTCTCCAATATTAGGGACATGGATAAGCCTGTCACTCAAAAAATCTTAAATGAGGCAGCGTTTTACTGCTGTTTCGGTTGCCACACAGAATCTTGTAACAAGATCCAAAAAGCACTAAATGTTTGATTTTAAGCAAAAAAATTTGGCAAATTTCAGCAGTGACGTAGGGTTGACCATAAAAAGGTCTCACGATATCCAATTACCCCAATCTACAATGCTTGTCAGATGAAAGAGACAAATAGAATTCTCCACTGCTTAGGCTTTTTCTGCCCTTAAAAAATAGAAGGTCGCCGTATAAACAATGTCAATGTAACTCCTTCAAGTTTTAAATTTCTGCCTGGTGAAATAAAAACCAATTCTGTAAATGCCTTATTAATTGGTGAATTGAAAAAGGGATTTTAGGAAAAAAATGTATTAGATTCTGGTTTCGTCGCTCAATGTAATAGAGATTTTACAGGGTTAATTCTACCATGATAGATATCAAAATGAAGAGCACAGATACATGGACACAGATCATCATTATCATTCTTTGTGAATTAAACCTTTTATTATTTTTCCCCAGATTGTTCCTCTTTTGCTCGTCATTTGTCAAAAACTGCAGGTTCTACTACAAGAGATCATTAGGAGTCATTAACAGGTTCAACCGGTATAATATCCATATGCCAACTTGAGCTTGTGATTCTTTTGAGCAAGTCAGTGGTCTATGGTCATAGCGCTTTATTTGCTGGAGAAAATAGAAACTAAATTTAAAACACAGTGGCCTAGATGGGGCAGTGCAAGAACATCCGCTCATAACTTCAAAATGCTGTGTAGATCAAGTGAAATTTTGGAAAATAATTTTTTCTTGAGGATATCAGTGAACCATTAAACTAAAAATCTCGCCACGCGGCAGCTGAGAAATTCTTGGACGTTATAACAGGTAAAGCTGTGCATGTTTGTTATAATTGTTCTAGCGCATGTTTCTTGTTTGGGTTCAATGATTAGTTAAAGGTTTGCAACGAGAGAATTGAAGGACCCAAATATTATGTAATAATTAGTATTGCATATAGATTAGACATGCACTCAATAGATTATTACCCTTTTATTTGGCTACAGAAATGTCTAAAAGGTGGTGAAAAATTTGATTGATTTGCTTATATTTCATATAAAAAATATGACTTTTTGTACAAAGAGAGAAACATTCTCAGCTTAATCCCTCAAATTCAACCAAATCTCCCAAAATCACACAAAGTTGTGCTGATGGCTGTGCTCTATCGGCGGATTTTGTAGTTAGCGATTTGTGGCTTATAATGATGGACCATTAAGTGTGATTTAAAGATTCAGGGTGATTTAAGTCAAAATAATTCTCTACTGTTGAGCTATTGTGGGATTCAGTGGTTTTCTTCGTCAAAGATTGACATTGTAGAGTGTGTGATTTGTGAGAGATTCAGTGATTTACATTGATAGATATCCTTTTCTTGTACGAGTTTGTTAGAATTCATGTGGTTCCTCTCGGGAAAGTAACTTTGGAAGGACCAGCTTCAATCAAACCACACACCACACGCCCACATACATCCACACACACCACACAAGACACAAGCAAATAAAATCTACAACATAGAAAAAAGAGGAAGGGAAACGCTACCGCGTAACGGAGTGGGTTAGGGTTCTGGGACAAACAGCGTTACTCTCTGACTTGCCAGTGGCAGTATGATGGCGCGGTACAAACCCGCAGGGGGGCGTTCAAAAGGCACAAGATATAGCCTACCAAATGTATACCTCCAATTTAGAGAATTTCAATTTTAAAGACCAATAGAAGGAAATGTTCAGAGCAGCACACAAAGATAAAGGCCTTACTGGCACCATTTTTTTTTTTTTTGTTTTCAGTTAAAATCATACCTTCTGAGATGAAGTGTTTTCGTAATCAAAACTTGAAATCCTTCTTTTAGTCAGACAAAATTTTTGAGAAAAGCTATTTAAAGTTTGTGATTTCCTATATAACCAATCACAATAAAGGCTATATTTAACGCTCTAATAGCTACCATACGGAGTGCCCCAGGTGTGCTAAAATTCACACCAATGATAATCGGGTAGTGCCCATAGAATTGGTAAAAGTGTGAGGGGTTTTGGATGCAATTATGCGGTTTTTTCAGGCCTATAACAGATGGTTCGAACGCCGATATGTTTTTTTTTTTATCCCGGAAATCTGTACAACTGTGAAAAGAGGGGTTTTTTTGTTACTTTTCACATGTCAAAAGCAGAAGAAATTATAATGGATTTATCGCTGTAGTAAAACAAATAAAAACAACAACACAAGAACCACATACACACACAACACAAGACACGGGGTACGCTTACACCACGAAACTAAATCACACAACTATAAGGAACGAAAGTACAGCGTGTGTGGCTATTTTGACTTTTGGTTTATTTTTGTATATACAACATAAATGTAATTTTGTAAGATTCAGTGATTTTTAAACACACACACACGCACAACACACACACTGCACACACACATCATGCACATAATGCACACACACCTAACAACAATGCCCACACACCTTGCCACACACACACATGAATGCAACATACACACAGCACACACACAGACACACTACCACGCACACACATACACACACACACACCACACCTATACACAGACGACGTGCAATTATAAAATCACACAACTAGATTAGATTCCGTGATTAACAACACATGCACACATGCACAACCACATACATGCACACACACCACAACGCCACACACCAGCACACGATGCACGCACACAACGCACAAATACACACACACGCACACATGGACAACACGCCCACACATGGACACACACCCGCACACACAACTGAATATGTTTGCCTGATGATCCTTAAGAAGCTCAAGAGCGCCATCTATAAATTGCTCTGTTAACCTTAACTCAACCAAATCTCCCCAAATCTCACAAAATGTTGCCGCGGGTGTTGTATATATCTGGGATTTGTTAGATTTTGTGGCTTATAATGCCTGGACATAAGTGTGATTTGGTAAGATGCAGATTCAGTGATTTAGTCAAAATTATTCTATACTGTGAGGCCTATTTTGCGATTTCAGTGTTTTCTTCGTCAAGACTGACATGTATGCGTGTGTGATTTTGTGAGATTCAGTGGATTTACATTTGATTAGATATCCGTTTCTGTACGAGTCTGTTTGATTCAGTGGCCCTCTCGGGAAGTATCTTGGTAGCAGACCAGCTTCAAACAACACACCCACACGCACCACGCACGCCACACCACACACACACACCACCACCCACACACAAACACCCACACACACAACACCCACACACACAAAAACTTACAAACAACAACAAGACACAAGCAAAAATAAATCATACAAATAGAAAAAAGAAGGAAAGAAAGGAAACGCATACCACGCCACACCATTTGGCAAATACTTCGCTCGCCGCTAGGGAGTTCACAAGTTTCGACAGTAACATGCCCATGGCGGTAGAGTTTCTTATAGATATGCTATTCATTCCTCTCAAGCGCTTATGCACAAAACGCCATACAGCGCATGGCGGATCAATTGTATTACCTCATTTGCATCAATGCGGATTCTATATTGAAAACGTTTTTATACCCAAGTGGCTGACACGTACACAAAAAACTTGTTAACATATTCGGAACCGGTCAAATAGCGGATTTGGATTTTTGTACACTGGATATTGCGCAAAAATTGGCCTATCGTAACGATTTACGCACCAAAAATTCCTAAAAACTAAATTGTCTAGTTAGCTGACTAGTTTAAATTATAGGTTTATATTTGGAAAAGACGAAAAATGTGAAAAATACGTGAAAAATTCTACCTTATTAGCTGGCTCAATCTCGATTGCTGCTGCGTCATTGCCCACACGCCATGCTGTAAAAAAATAGTGAGCTAAGTGGTCTTTTTTGTCAGGAACCCATTTCTAACATCAGATCGACCACCTGATCGTCGTTTCGCGATATCCAAAAGTGTTACCGCGACGAACCGTTTTTTTCATTCCTCGTTCAGCTAATCGCAGAGCCTTTAAACACAGCGTCTGACTGCTAGGAGTCCCTGACGTAGCGCATGTCTAAGAATAGCCGGCCAATAGCGCATGCGGAAACGGAATGGTGGCGCTGTGTCCCAGCCAGTACAGATTCTGGATGGGAGCGTTTAAATGGTTGGCTGTGTGACGCATATATCGGAGTGGGGTTAGGGTTAATCATTTTCAGATGGGATATTTTTGATGGAAAGTTTTACATTAGGGCAAAAAATCAGTGGCTTTTGATTTTTTTAGGTATAACTGATAAGTGATGAAATCTTCTTGTTGACCTTTAATGTTAAGAAATAAAAAATAATGTAATCATTAAGTATTGATAATGATCTTGTGTACTAGTTCGTGTGCAGTGTATGATACTAACCTCTTATAGCTAATTGTTCGTACTGATACATCGGATGGGTTTTGCCGATAGAAGCAGCGTTCTCCAATCTGATGTTGTGTGTTTGTTTACCCTGATCAACCTTACCATGAGTCGCTATGAGTATCTCATACCAAATCTCTGTTATCAGGGACATGGACAGGACCATCTGTTGTGGTAGAGACTCGCCAAGAAAGCCGAGAGAGGTCCGGGGTGACAAAATCCATGTACAGTGCATAAGTACGAGATTTTTCTCAGATGCATGTGCCTGTGAATATGTTATGTATATGTCTATGTGCGCGATGCATGTTTCTTGTCGCTTTAATGATTATTGCAGCAATGTAAGTTTATTTATTTTCTCCTATTATGAGCCATATTTTGTAGAAAAGTTCTATTGGGGGAAAGGTTGGTTTTCAATTTTTTGGCGAAAAGAAAGAATTTTGGCCGAAACTCACGAGTGAATCGGTAAAACCGATTTTCAATTTTTGCCTTGTTTAAGTTATGTAGTTGGGTGATGTACCATCAAGGACCAAGCCACGTAAGGCAGCTCGGGGCCGATGGGGGCAATTTCCCAGTGGTGTACAAGACTGAATTGTCCCAATCACAAGAAAAAAATTCCCGGTCGGTCGCAGGAGCAAAAGAATCCGAAAAGAAAAGGTGCTGATTTTAACCACCAATTATTCATGTTTTATTTCCTGATTTCCCGTCAAAATGTTTTCAGAGGGGGCACTCCGCCCCCCCTTTCCCCCACCTGCATTGGCTACGGCCACTGTCAATGACCAAAGAGTTTTGGTAAAAATCCAATGGCAAAGTGTTTTTCTGAGGGGGTCCACATGAGCCCCCCCCCCACCCCCCCCAATACTCTAACGGGACTGGGCAAGACCTATACACTTAAAGGTTAAAGGGTGCGAATTTCGTGATCCAGCACATTCTGTCTTTATTCCATTGTTCACTAGATATCCTTGAGAAAAGCGTATTACCAAATTTGGGTTGATCCCGATCTTGCGGGTTTGTCTATGAGCAATTGCTGTTTCCCACGGTTCCCATAGGCCAATGGGGTGTAATTTCTGTAGTTTAGAAGAAAATACCAAAAATGTGAATTTTAAAGATACGATCGAATTTGCAGTAAGATTAGGTACAATGGATACTAAGGCTAACAGTTCAGATGATATAAGAATCTCAACTTGTTTTAGGTATAAGTCGGGGGGACGACGCGAGCTGTGGATCAAGAAATGCCCATTTTTAAGCTCCTGTTTTTTGGTTTGATACTTTGTGCATACAATTTATCTGTATCTTCCACGGTCTTAGACTATCAGTTAGCTCATTTGAGAGCAAATTTTACTTTCATAGTTGTTGAAAATGTACCGTGGCCACTTTAATATAGATATAGAAACTTCTGACCAAATTCACTGAACTCCCACATCCTTGAATAACCAAATATGGACCTTTAATCGCCATCCAGGGCTCTAGACGGCTTAGTATATTTGACAAACGAAACGGGCTCACTGCGCCCATTGGATTCACACTTTATTCCGTGATCGTTACCATTTCACTCTGACGAGAATAAAGAGTGTAAATCCAATGGAGCAGTGAGCCTGTTTGTTTCGTTTTGTTACGTCGAATATAACTAAACTTCTAGACTCGATGCATCCACAATACATAGTACAGCTAAAACATGTAACTTACCCGCAGGACAGGGGGTACTGAGTTACAGAACGTTGCATTAAAATGGACTTAGCCATTTGTCATGAAACGCAGCGAAGTTTCAACTTTGAAGAAGGATAACGTATCTTTAATTTTATTTTACTCACCCTCAAGTAAGTCCATGCAAGCATGGTATCTCATGATTCATATGAGATGTTTGATGTCATTTTCACTACATATTTCGGCAAAAATCGACAATTTTTCGTCCCAGTTGTACTCATTATGTTTCCACACACCGTATCGTAGATTGAAATCGCAAGACTCATGGGATTAGTATTGCCACGCCACTGGCGAAACATACGCATTCGGTTGTTTTTTGCTACGCCAGTGAGTGATTCTATATTTCCTTGACAAGTCCTGGACAAGATTGCTATAGCCACACCCCTCTGCGGAAGATATCTAGCCAAAAGGCGTCCGACGCGCTCCTTCTTTTAACATAAATTGACTAAAATGCCGTTTTTACGAAGGGTTCTTGTATTTTTTGGTGCATGTTTGTGTAAATTGCTTCGGAAGAGAAGTCCTCTAGTACCATGTCTGTTTATTTACGTCATTGATTTCTGTTGTGGCATCTGTCACGCATTCCTCACCGATCGACGTGTGTGGGCCGTATTTCTGGACTAGTCAACGATGGTAAAAGCCTCAAGAAATCACAAAATTAGCCGTCGTCATTGTTGTTTAATTAAACAAAAAGCAAGGGTTATTTCTATTTCTGAATTGTTAGGGCCCGATTTCAAAATTATCCGATTATATAGACCTAGCTCACTCTTCACTTTTTGTCGGATAAGGGCCAAACTTTTTTTTTTTTTTTTTTACTAGGAGGCACGCATAATACTTAATACCCACACATATAAGACCGCATCAATTTAGTTACTTTTTTTGTATGGGCTTGGCGCAGTCGTCTGATGTGTTTGAATGTATTTTGTTCATCGGTGGTGTGCATTTGTTACCGTGTGTACGACTTTTAACCTCGTCATTTATGCTTACGGTTTCATTCGGGACTTCAATTCTGCTGGTGGAGAAATCGCTCCCTCCCCAGTTCCTTCTCGAATTTTAACATGTTGTGATATCAAAATCTGTAAACAAAAATGGTATGTACAGTATGTAAGCACATTGCAAGAATTGACATAAATGCATTTTGAGTGCATCTTGGTGGCGGTATTTTGTCTCTGTAAACCTTGCAAGTGTGAAGTTCATTCAATACCGTATGTCACTTCTATACAACGAACTAGGACATGAGAATCAGTTGTTCGATAATGCCCAGTGCTAATGAAAAGTGGATTCGAATGTCCTAGTTACTAGGACCACCATAGCCCCACCTATTATATAAAACTCATACCTTTCACACCTTTCACATCATCCATTACACAAACCAGACTTCAACAACGCCCGATCCATGGCCAGCATATACGTTACCCCGCAATCACAACAGGCCCTTGATCCTCTAAGGATTTGCAGTATAATTTCTAACCACTTGATGATCTTTTCAACGGTGTTTAAGGGAACCATATACTACTGCTAGTCTAAGTCAGGAATTCCAACAGCTTTCACTAACATAGCACACTACAAACCGTCCTGCTAAACCAATCATGCATAACACACCACAGTAATACTCAATGTCAGCTTTAGTGGTTATCTCTTGCAGCTAACGAAGTTCATCATTCAGTGTTTGATACTTAGATGAACCACTTCACACTTGTTGTGGTATTGTGAAATAACGCCTATAGTGAAAGGTTTCAATAAGGCACATGTAAACAGTGTATAGGTCTGTTTGTGGGTTCAGGGCAGCAGTGCATAACAGTGTCAGGTGGTACGGTATCAGGGTTTTATTAAACTGCAAGAAGGTCCCATCTGGCAATTCGCTGCCATTTGTCAGTTGTGTGTTATTACGTGTTAACTGCCAAATCTAACACCTGCACTATTACAATGGAGCCTTTTTGTCCCTATAACCCTTGATATGTATACCTGTTCTCAGAGATTTCTGATTCCGTAACTCCTGACAGACCTGTATACATACCATCCACTACTGTAAAAGTGATAATTTTCGCGTGTGTAGTTTTTCGCGTTTCCTCACCACATGCGATTTTTTAACATTTTTTGGCTTGTTTTTAAATTTCGCTCTTTTCAGCTATCCTACATAGACGTACACACAAAATAACAACACATTTTCGCGGGTTTTTAAATTTGCGCTAGCTCAGAAGCGCAATGCGAAAAGCGCGAAAATTAATGTAGCGCAAAAATTTCCATTTTTACAGTATCTAGTCGAATAGGTCCTGTGAGGGATAAGATCATCCTCACTGACCTTACTCAGCTAACTCCATTATCATACACTTCATTGAAGCTAACATGTGCACAATCGGAAATCCTGGTAGTAAAATACTGGTATAATTCATAACAATAATATAAAAGTATTGTTTTGGGTGGACTTGTTAAGGGCAGTTTCATTTTCTCAAAAGCTCAACTACGCCAGAATTAGACTGATTATCCAGGGCCTAACTTTGCCAAGAAATGGACCTAATTATCAGTTTTTCTAATCTATTATAGACTATAATGATGACTACATAAAGAATGGTATAACAATGCATGCTCAGTTTTTTTTGTAAGACTGTTGCTTTTTCTTTTTTTCTGAATTTCAAAAACCTTTAATGAATTATTCCTGTAAAAAAAAACATTGACAAAAATGCAAATTTAATTTCCCTGTGTCCACAGGGAGTTAATTTTTTTTTTATTGTCTATTTATATTTTGATAATTTATTTTTGTATTTTACTTTTTTGGGTGTTTGCACATTATTTTTGTTGTAGTTTGTTTTGCTCGTCACCAACCCTAATTTCTTCATGTAAATCTCAAATTCATTTAATAAGTTGTATTAGCATTTTCATTCACAGCCATCCCATGTTAATGGCACATTATATTTCAGAAATAAAAAATAAAATTATTTCATCCGTTTTTAGAAGGTGATTGGGTGCACATAGATCGTTCGCTAGATTTTGTTAAAATTTCGTATAGATGAACTTTCATCGATGTACGTCAATATCAGAAATAAAAATAACGGGTCACCGAACCGTTTTTGAAAAAAATTCATAAAAACCACACTATTTTTTTTCCAAAATTTAGTACACACGTTTGGTAATTCCTTTTTGCTGGACATTTTTTGAATATTAACTTGGGGCCAAATTTTTATAAAAGTTGGCACACTAACAAATCTGTTTGATTTACTGAAGAAAAGTAGGGGTCAACCGAACTACTTTTTTCTGTTATTTTCGAAATAACGGCATTTTTTTAGATCTAAAATACAAACGCATGATGGTGGCGTAAAACGCCACAAGTGTCACGTCAGATGGCAAACGCTTAAGCTGACACGCGCACAAAAACGGCATGCAAAATGTGCGCACTGGTTAAAACTTATGAGCATTTTTTTCCCTCTTTGTAATTTTTTGATATGTTGTTGTGATTATTGATGAGAAATCAATTAAAAAGACTTTTGGGTAAGAAAAGGAAGAAAAAGTTATGGAAAGGTGAGAAAGGGAAAGCAAGGCGTGTCCAGATTTCGTGATTAATATTTCAGCTCATGACAGAGATAATAGTTGAAATGCGTTGTAAAAACTTTCTTTCCCCCTCCCCGGCCCCTCCATTCAGTGTTGAAAATAATATAGCGCGAAGATTGCTCAAGGGTGTCGTGCTCATGCAACATTGAGATGAGGGGGCGGACCAAATCTCCACAAAGTGTTTCCAACAATTTTGAACAAGATTGCCAGTTATTAAGCTTGACGAATATAAGCCCACCTATACTTCTTAGCATTTTTCTAAATACTGTTGTCAAAATTCGTCCCTTTTAAACGAAGTTAACGATATAATAAAAGTTGTCATTGGGAACTTGAAAAAAAAAACATATTGAGCCTTCGGCTACGTCGTCTTTTTTGAGTCCAGTTGTCGGCCACTATACTGCAATGGTGCTGGGCCCAAAAATGCTTGTGGTTTTGCTTTAGAGAGAAATCACAGCTAAAATGTAATAAAGCCTTAGGTATCAGTTGATAGGTGATTTAAGATTTGCCAATCACTTCTTCAATGTTTTAAAATGATTATGAATGTTCAAGTTTAATTGGGTAATCTTCTCCAAAAGGATAATCAACTTGCCTTTTTATTTCAACGGTCACTTTCCTCCTAAAAGCTACCATGAATTATCCTTCTTTTTTTCAGAAATTAGCGTTTTCCTTTCCCCATAAAATGTCATAATGGCTGTTTGAATACTGAAAATAAATGTCTTATATCTACGTTAAAATGTACCTAAAATGTGAATTTTTTAGGGTATTCGGATTACACTCGTTCAAAATAATCAAGGATCGTCCTTTACTGCCGAAATTCGGTAAAATGAAACGTGATATTTCCTTCAACTAAACCTATAGAAGACCTATTTTATCATCATGTTTATGCATTTAACAACTCTCTAGAAGACCTAATAGGTGAAATGTTGGTGGAAAAAATATCTGGATGTATTCATTTAGGGGCCTAGACCTTTCTGAGATCCTGACCATGGTCCGGACCAGTTAAATCTGTGGGTCCTGAATAAATTATAAAGAAACAACACTTTCCCGAGTAACGACCGCATTGAAAAGTGTGTTTGAAAAAATCAGGAGAGAAGCTGCTTATATTTCGGAAAAAGAAAGGATATTTACTTACTTGATGATGGCCCTCTTGAATAAGTACAATATAAGCTTTGACTCAATTTGTGGTTTAATATGCATTCAATCTCTGTGAACAGGCACATAGGCTCCTACATGTACTTCATTTGGAAACAGTTAAAGGGCCGTAAAGCGTGCTTGCTATCTTCGTAAATCGCACAGTGTAACGCAAGGGTATTTTTATACGCGCGCTGACAGCTTGAACTCCAAGTCCACAATTTTGGCAGACAGTATGTGGCGTTGGGGCTTGGGGAACTGGTGCGCGCCGCTAACGTGAACCAAATCACCTTAATTGAGAGTTAAAACTTGATTTTGTAATCCCCCATAGGAGTATGTGTAAATTATATTGGGTTTGACCAAATGTGGTGCATTTGTCGCTCATAACCACAATCCAAACAGAATCCTTAAGTCCTAAGATTTCACAGGTAATTAGAAAAACATTATCTTCTTCTTAACCAAATTTTGACCACTTCTGGAAAAACTTGGGTCATTAGCGATCGGACCGATGCACCTTTAATTGTAATCAACTAAATTGTCCTATTGTGTACTATTGTAGACTGCTACAAAAATTTTACCAACAACCAACATTTTTTTCCATATTTATTGCTGACCTGGAACAAGAACCAGCAAAATCACCAATACAAAATCCACATGTGAAGTTGATAGATTTTTTAATATGTGTGAATTAATAATTCGTCATTGATTTCATGATTAAAACAGCATAAATATTTCAAAATATAGTCATGATCCTCTTTTTTTAAATTTCTTTCTTATCAGGCCATCCTAACAAAAACACTTATTTCAAAATTCATCAGCTAAGTCTGATACCTGCATAAACAATTTTTCGTTTACAAACAAAACTGAAATGACAAAATCTACATGTAAGATAGATGTGCACATACAATACTTATGTCAATAGTTTACTTGGCCAATAAAAAAGTATATCTCAGAAGCCTAGCACATTGCTTTTAAAAAAAAAAATTAATGCAATTTTTTTTAGGTTTTTATACTCGATTTCTTTTAAAATTTTCAGAACAAGGAAAATGGCCACCAAGCAACCGAAAAATTTTTTAAAAATTGGTCAAAAATGCAATTAAAAAATGTTAAAAAATCGGCATTTCGCGTTATCATTTTTCCAAGAATAAAAAAAATGCAGTTCATATTCTACATTATGCCTATTTTGATTCAATGGGATGTTTCCACATTGGTGAGGCTTGGGCCGCCGATCGACTTCACTCTTGTTTTTGTACGTTTACCCTCATTATTATTATGTTGAACCCCTAACAGTTCTGACCCTAACACTCTTGCAAAAGGAGTCATCAAAATGCTATCCTTTCTATATAATTAATTGTCATTATTGACAATGTTAACACCCATGTTCTATATGGGGTGTTACTGTGGTTATATAAACCTTTTTGCATTTGTAAATTTTATCAGTCTGTATCAGAGAGGTACAACGTTTCCCAAAGAGCTTAAAGCCACAGCATCATGTTTTTTTTTTCAAATTCAGAAGCCCTTTTTTGTCTCTAAATTGCTAGTGTTAGGTCATATCAACACCTACTTTAGGTTACTTGTGATAAACAGACACTAAGCATTTTAAAGTGGGTCTTGAAGATGCTTATTATGACTGTTTCTAGACCTGAAAATAGTTATCCCGACATTTATTTAGTAAACAATGCATGAAAATCGTTATCTCTAGACAAATAAATGGCGTTTGACGTAACCATAATCTTAAAGGGTCTTTACTACAGCAATTTCCAATACAATAAGGCAAAAAATGTTTAAAACTTTGGATTATAAACAGGCGGTTCTCAAAGAAGAGGAACCCAAGTCGCGCCCTGCTTGTCGCGTATAAGCTGTAACAAATAGCAGCACACCAGATTGCAACTGTACAAGTAGAGTGTTCCCAAATAAGTTGGGCAAGCAGATACAGTGGAAGAATGCAGGTAGCCCCTCCCCAACACCCCACCACCTCCCCAATACCTACACCCCCCACCCCTATGCACACCCCCATCACCACACCCCCCCCCTCCCAACACCCGAACACCCCACTCCCTCCCCAACACCTTTACCCCAACCACTTCTCACCCCGCCCCCCAAAACAACCACACCCCCTCCCAACACCGCCTCAAACAACACCCCACACCCTCACCAACACGCGCTCAACACCCCACAGCCAACACATCACCAACACCACCTCACCGCGCTCCACCACACCCCTAACACCCCACATACCTCTCCCACACCCCACACACCCCACCGCCCCTCCCCACAACCCCTCAACAGCCCAACCCCTCCCCAACACCCCAAAAGCCCTTCAATCCCCACCACCCTCCAACACTCCACAACCCCCAATCCCTCCCCTCACACCTGCCCGGCCCACCCCCCCAACACCCACCCCCTCCCAACACCACCTCAACACCCCACCCCTCCACAACACCCCTCAACCCAATCCCCACCCCCCTCCCTACAACACAAACCCCTCAAACACACCACCCCCGTCCCCAACACACCGTCACAACACCCCACCCCCCTCAACACCCACCTCCCAACACCCTCAACACCCCCTCCCCACACCACAACCGTCATACAACCCAACCCCTCCCTCATACACCCCTCAACACCTCCACCGCCTTCCCAACCCCCCCTCAACACACCCCACCCCCCCCCAACACACCCTCACCCCCCACCCCCTGCTTTCAACACACTCAACCCCCACCCCCCTCCTCAAAACCCCATCCCCCATCACCCCTCAACCCCCACCCCCCTCCCCAACACCCCGCAACAAAACCCCAAACCACCCCTCCCACCCCCCTCCGCACCCCCCCACCTCCTCCCCCACCCCTTCAACCCCCCCCCCGGGGCCCCCCCCCTCCCCAACACACCTCACAACAACCGCCACCCCCTCTACCCAACATCCCACATAACAAACATCCCCACCCCCCCCCCCCCAACCGCACACCCCACCCCCTCCCCAACCCCACCCCGCCCCCTCAACACCCTTCCCCAACACCCCGTCTCAACACACCCCTCCCCAACACCCTCAACACCCCTCCCCAACATCACCTCAACAACCCAAACCCCCCTCCCAAAACCCCTCAAGCAACACCCCACCCCCCCCCCCACACACCTCACAACACCCCTACCACCCCCTCCTCACACCACCTCCCCACAAAACCCCCCTCACAACCCAACCCCTCCCCATCACACCTCACACCCCACCCCACCCCCTCCCCAACTACATCCGACCTTCAACCAACTAGCCACCAGATCCCACCCTCCCCAACCCGCCCTCAACCAACCCTCGCCACCCTTTGTCCCCACCGACCACCGTCACACACCCCCTCCCCACACCCTTCCGCATCCCCCCCCCACTCCCCCCCCATCACCCACCGCCCCATTCCCCTCCCCAAAACAAAACACACCAATAAAAAAACACCCCACCCCCTCCCAACACCCCTCACACACCCCCTCCCCCAACACCCTCACAACCCCTGCCCCCCACTCACCCCCCACAACCCATATCCCCTCCCCACCACCCCCCACACCCCCACCCGCCATCCCCAACAAGCCCACCCCGCTGCCCAACCGCCCAACACCCCACTCCCCATTCCCCATTCCACCTCTCCCCCCCCATCTCCCACCATCCATCAATCACACACACACAAACTCCCCCCACCCCACCCCCTCGCCCCTCCACCCCCTCAAACATGCCCCACCCCTCACTCTCACACCTCCCCCCACCCCTCCTCACATACCCCCCGCCCGCTTCCTTCCCAACCCCTGCAACACCCCAACCCCCGTTCCCACACCTTGCAACACCCCCCCCCCTTCCCAACAACACCCTTCAACACCCACCCCCCCCCAACACCCCTCCCTCCAAAACCACCCAAACGACCCAAACCAAACCCCTCCGCCAACACCGCCCTCACCACCCCTGCCCCTCCCCAACACATCACCTCAACACCTCACCCCCCGATCGTCCTCACCACCCCTCCTCACACACCAAACACCACCCTGCAACAATCCACCCCCTTCCCCAACACCCCACCCCTCCCCAACACAACACCGCAACAACACCCCACCCCCAATCCCCACACAAAGAACCGCCACACCCGCACCCCGCTTCCCAACACACCCTCACGCACACCCCACCCACTCCCCCCACACGCCCCCAATCCCTCCCCACCACCGCCTCCAAACCTATACCCCACCACTGACTCCCTCCCCTCCGAACCCCCCGCCACCCCTCCCCCCCACCCCCCCGATGGGCGTGCCCCCGTCCGGGAGCTGCCTTCCTCCGCCCTAAGGCCCCTCACGCTCTCCCCTCTCGTCTCGCTTCCCCCACCCCCCTCCCCACTCCCCCACCGCCCCCGCCAGCACCCTCCCCCGTTCTCCGGCCCGCCCCCGGACCCGCCGAGGTGCCCTGCCCACCCCCCCGCATCCCGGCAGCCTCACACACGCCCTCTCCGCGCCCCCCCCCCTCATCCCGACCCGTCCCCCTACCCTCCCCCCCCCCCATCCCCCTCAGCTCACCCCCGGCCCCCCTCCCCCTCGCGCGCCTCCCTCCTCCTTCCCCCGCTAGCACCCCCGCCCAGGCGCCACGCCGTGGTGATGCCGCCCTCACGCCCTGTCACCCCCGCACCCCCTCACCCCTTCCCCCGCCCACCGCCCGTCCCCTCCCCCTCCCCCCCTGACGGCACCCGTTCAGCCCCTCTGGCGGGGCCCACCCCCCCCCTCGACCCCCCCTGCCCGTGCCCCCGAGCCTCCAAGATGCCCCTCCCCCCACCCCGCCCCCCCCCCTCCCCCCCCTCCCCTACCCCCCCTCCGCGCCGCCTTCCCCCCAGCCCTCCGACCCCTGCCCCATCACAACACACCACCCCCTGCACCACACCACCCCCCACCACCCCCCCATACTCTAGCCCCCCCTCCCCAACACCCCTCAACACCCTACCCCCTCCGCAACAAACACCCACCAGATCTCCCCACACCCACCTGCTCCAGGTAACCCACACAGAACTAGGGCATTCCAATGTAACTGGGTGTGCTCAATCTATCAGCACGGTGCCATCTTTAATTGGTCAATTGTAACACAAAATTGCCCCCTTTAAAGAATTGGCCCCCATGCACTTGACCTATTATGATAGGTCTTTCTTGTTTGTACACCTGTTTTTGTACACCCCAAAATCACACACCCACACAAGCCTATACTTGCCAAATAAACACATTCTAACCTAATTTATTGTAAGGTAAACAAACTCCTACTCCTGAATCCAAATAATCTTTTTTGAAGGTGTAGTATTCACCTGACCATTTACAACCTGAGAAATTTGGTTGAAATGGACCAAGCATTTAGCATTATTGGCAATTTTAAATAATCAAAGAATGCCCCCTTTAAAGTGGCCGACATGCATTTTTGACCCACAATTAATATCACACAAAGATGTTTACCATGCTAGTAGTCTCATGAAGCGAGGCATTTTGCTTATTTCCCAAGGTACCTTTAAGCGATACAGGGCAAGTACGCATATTTAATTAGATCAATTGCATCAAACCATCCCCTTTAATTGATCCACTTGCACTGTGACCGCAATTGTGATTCTACCAAAGATGTAGGGCATAGAAGTCTCATGTAGCGCAAGGAATTTGCATATCACTGTACAATTTCAGTGGGATCCAGCATTATGCATATTTAATAATTTAGATCAATTGATTCAAAAAATCCCCTTTATTAAAAAATCGGCCCTACAGGCACTTTGACCCAAAAAAGATGCATGGCATAGAAGTCTTTCATGTGCAGCGAGAATTTATTTGCCTATCCGATGTACGGTTTCAGAGATGACAGTAATTATCATATTTAATTAGCTCATTTGCATACCTAAGCCGCATGTATCCACACTTTCCATTGCAAACAAAGCTTCGCACCATGATAGGCTTCCCTGCAGTGAAGGAATTATTCCGTATCCAATGTACCGTTTTCAAAATTATAGAGCAATTACGCTGTTTTTTTGCATATTAAATTAGCTCATTTGCATACTTAATTTGCCCGAAATATGCCCAAAATCTAATCAGTTCGAGAACGTTCCAGCCCGCTCCCCATCCCCAATTACATCTCATTATTATACTCCTTACGGAACTACAGAAAACTGTACACAAGCCTTGCTGGAAAAGTTTTTTTTTTTTTCGTTAATTATGCCAATTAGATACTTAATTTGCATATTTTACGGCCAAAATCTAATCGAGTCGAGAACTCGTGGACCCGCTTTTTCCACCAGTTCCATCATCATAGCCCTTCACGGAACTCCAGATAAATCGTACACAAACCCGTGAACACGGACGTCTGGCACACAATCAGCATGACAGACAACAGACAACATACAGACATACAGGACTGACCAGACAGACAGACATACAGACAGACAGACAGACAGAAAGTGATTACTAAAAGTCTCTGCCAACAAGTTCAGGCCGACAAACAGGGGGCACGATTTGTTTCCATTTTGGTAAGAACTCTCTGATAGTAGTCGCTTAAAGTTTACTGTTTAGATGAATAGATAAAGGTCCTCATGAATGCTCAGTATGAATTTCTGTAAGTTCAGAAAAAATGAAATTTAATAAATTCTTCCGGCATTCCTTGCATAATGCATGCATGAGGTATGTCATAACACATTTACTACATCTAAACAAAAAGTTGACTTAACCCCGGGACTTACCCATACCGCAGGAAAAGTCAAGGCCATCAAGATTTTTTTAAAAAGAAAATCCCTCAATTTTGAGCATTTGGCCTATGAAGGAATTCTTATGTTCTTCACTTTCTAAAACCAGAATCTTACCTAAAGCCCTCAATTTTTCCTAAATGCACTTTTCCTGCCGCAAATGCACAAATAGTTGCAACTTTCCATGGTGAATGGAGGAAAACAAACTTTTGAAAACTTGGACCCACGAGCGGCTCACGCAACTGTCAAATTTCTAAATGACAAATATTTTCATGCATGATAGCCCTGAGGTAATGATAACTTTGGATTCTTATGCAGTGGGCGTTGTTTATCATGTTTTAACAAGAAATTTGATTGGTTTAGGTCAAGGCTTCCCATCCATACTATTACTATACATTGTATTCTCGATGTGCTGAGCGCCTTTCATGGCAGACGCACAGCGCCTTAGCACGTTTACGTGGATAGGTCGCGCATTAAAAATACGCAATTATTAATTATTATTATTAGGTAGGGGGCATAGACCAAATAACAGTGTATAACAATTTCCGTAGTCCATTCAAAAGGATAAGACAAAACCCGGTGTAAAATTATTGGTAATTATTAACTATACCTATTTAACATAGAACATCTAAAAAGGGGCCCATCTTTTTTCCGACCACATAAAACTTGCACAGTTCTTAAAAAGAATAAATGTCACTTCAATTTCTCGTTCATAATATCAGTGACCACTGATATGTATGACTTTCAAACAAACGCTTAACGAAAGATATTACAATGGGCCTGGTATGCGGAGTCATTGTATAGCTAGGTGTTTAGCAATCACCACATCCACGATTCGGGTTGAGTAACAAAATCCCCCGTCCTCTTTCACATAACTAACCAGTTTATATTATTGAATATAGGTCGATGCCTAGTTTTCTTCTGAAAACGCGGTAAAACTTGAATACCAATGAATTTAAGCAGTACGTTACGGATTTTAATTCTGCACAAAGTTTTTACTTCCAAGCTTGCCCAGCAACATTCTGGCATGATGTTTGTTGTCTTTCTCCATGTCGAATAACTGATGAAAACATGGACAAGTTAATTGAACAAACGCACTATATAAGCGCAAGATGTAATTTAATTTGCGAATGAGGCTAATATTTTGTGCTTACACATTAAAAAAACCAATACTGCGTCTAACTCGGAGAGGTGGTAACACCTGCGTCTTTTCAACCACAAGACAATACAACACTGTCCTGCACTCCCGAGAAAAGGAATCTGACGTGTTTTTCTACACCGCATACCGAGCCGGTAAGTGAATACTCGTTACTCAATTGTTTGCTGAATTTAGTTACCTTGGGCACTGATATTGGGGAAAATAAATTGAAGTGACATTTTATTCATTTATCAGAAAATGTGTCCAGTTTTATTTGCCTCGCAACGACGTTTTGATTTTAATAATTCATTATGAATTCCACTTGTTTTGCTCTAGTGCCCTTGATGGGGACTACGAACAGCACAGCAGCATAGAAGGACATACCCCATAGCCTATACTGGGGAATAATGGGATAGTGCATTCAAAATTACCTAGTAGTCAAATATATGACACGCGTAAACAGCGCGTTTATACTACGTCATGCATGTCGCCTTGGTGTACGCAAAAGCAGTTTACGCAGCGTGATGATCACCACGCAATAACTTGGTTCCCGATTGAACTTTGTTTTCAGAGGGTGCAATTATTTAAAAATGAATGTGTAACATGTGGTGACTAACGCTGCCCCCAGCCCACCACTCTCAATCTTGGATGCAAATCCTTAGACCCATCTAAGATGGCCAAAACAAAAATCTCATTCTAAAAATGTTTATGTGCTTTTGAGGGATCATTCTTGAATGACTTGGAAGCTCAACTCACTTTTGGACTAATTTGGTAATATTTAACATCCATTTTTTGTACTTATTAAGGGATGACCCGATTTAAGTCTATAAAAAATTTTTCATCTGATCGAATGGCCTCCCCCAAACACAAGCTGTAAAGTTTTGCAAACCGATTTCAACACCTTTTGGATGTAGAGCTAAAACGTGATTTTGTAATCCCCATAGAGTACTGTGTAAAATTAATATTTTGTCGACCAAAATGGGGCAACATTTTCGCTCAAACTCCAAACCACACAACTTTAGACCTAAATTTCACAGGGTATATGAGAAAAATGCCTACTTCCGATAGACCAATGTTTTGACACTTTCGGTAAATTTGGGGGTCCCCTAGGCCGAGGCTATAGGATCAACCAATGGCCCTTTAAGTAGAATCCTCCTATATTAAAAGTGCTAGTTTTCTGTATTAAATGGGGTTCCGGAAGATATAGTACACAGAGGTTCCATCAAACTTACTATACTCTGGGCCCTAATTCCTTAGACATAACAAATGCGCACGACTGTCGCCAGAAGAACCATTTCCAAGATCCACTGACTTAAGGAAGATCAATTGAGAGCTATATTTTATACAGGCAGCACCACAGATTGTATCGCATGCAGCCATTGCACATATGACCTTCTTACACTCAAAAGTTGGCCTATATATTCATATCACTAAAGCTGATTTTTAAAGCATGTCTTTTGTACTATCCATTGATAAAAACAACGCACCTGAAAGAGGCTCTACCCGTATGGTGGAACCTTTTGCCGAATAAAGAATTCAAATCCCAAATCTAATTTTTCTGTCTGTTACTTAAGCAAAGTTATGGAAGTTAAGAAAGATTATGTGTAATGTAATTATTTTAATCCATTGTGAAATAATTGCCGCTTTTATCAGCTTGTCTGGCCAAGCCAATTTTGAGTCCTTGAGTCACCAATTCGTCCTCCCTTGTCCTGTTGGTGGTGTTTGTTTTGGGGGGTGGGTGATTCACTCAATGTAATTCCCCCCCCGTCTCTGCCCTATCAGCATACATGTACATAGGCCTTTGATGCTGCGGCAGGCTACAGGCTGACGGCTCCAGCCAAATTGGGGAGCTCCTCATTCCCGCGTTAGGTTCATAATCATGCGCGTTTTTTTTTGCTCAGAGGTCGCACTTTTCGGCTGGGGAGAAAACGAATGTCGTGTGCAAAATCCCTCCCTCCCACCCAGGCAAAATTTTTTCTACTGGGTGGTGCATGGTCTGACTGCCATCCTGGTATGGAGTCATTGAGTGGGTCAGGTAAGCATGTCATGAGTGTCCATGGACTGTGTAATATGGTGTGACCTGGCAAGAATGCTTCAGATATCTCCTGTCAGCCCCTGGGTCATTAGTGTATTGGTGTGGCGCAAACAGCTTGACAGATCATTTGTCTTAACGTCCGGGTGGCAAGTGCCCAGAAGATCTCCTGCCAGTTGGGCATAAAGTGAGGAGCGGACCGGGGCCTTGCCTCCTTGTTTCACTTCAATTCTCACCTTTGGGTGCAAAGATCCTCTACCCTGGGGCCCAACACGCCTTGGTCCCGTGCCATCGCAAATCACTTCAATTTGAGAAAATAATCGGCGGGGCGGCCGTTCATATCATGCTAATTTTGACAATTGTAAACTGCTTTACATGTTACAATGTATAACAACATGGTTGATGTATATTGACGTAAGATGAGTTGCTTGTGGTAATAAAATCCTCTCCGTATCCCCATGCCCATACCGCAACACAAATAATCTTCCTGGTAAAGCCTTTTTCTGTACTGTTGTTGTGTCATCTATGGAATTGGTGACCTTCATGAGTCAATTAAAATTGAAAAAAGTTTGGCATGTGGAATCGGTATGTAACATTTTCTGCCCAAACTGGCCAATTTTAGACCCGCATCACCTTCTGCATGTTAACCATTCCTTTCAGTGCCTAGCAACATTCCTAATCCTCTTAGTTCTACTGGGTCAATTAAATTTGAACCTGCTCCACGGGGAGTTCACCTGTAATTCTGGATCAAATTATGACTAATTTTGGCTTTTGGTCGGGTACCAGGCCTTTCAAAAAAAAGCGGGCACTAGTTGCAATGCGGGACTACCACTAGCGATAATCAAATTCACCATACTTTGTTCGGGCCCCGCTATGGGTAACCAAATCAGTTTGTGAATTGATACAAATATTGGATTGTTGGTTCGGGTACCCATGCTCTTTCAATACAAAAGCGGGAACTATCTCAAGCGGTACTACCACTAGCGATATCAAATGCACAAATCTAGTTTTTCTAGTCCCGCTAGGTGTACCAAATTCAGTTGTGATTGATACAAATATTTGGATTTTTGGTCGGGTACCCATGCTCGTTCAAAACAAAGCGGGACTATAGCTGCAAATGCGGGACTACCACTAATCGATATCAAATTCACAATAATCTAGTTCAATACCACTAGGGTAATCAATTCAGTTAATTGATACCAATAGGAAAATTAACCTAAACATATCGACAAAATAATCATGAGTGTGTAATTTTCTTGCATTAGCACAAGTGTCATTTTTCTTGTTATGGCTATTTTTAAAGGTATCTCGTTTTATTTATTATTGAGACGGTCTTTTGCAAGGGGTATAATGTCACTGCAAAACCAGTCCCGTTAGGAGCTAGTATATTTTCACTGAAAAGTAATTTCACCGAAAACTGGTCCCCGTAAAGGGTATATTTTCACTGAAAATTGTTCTGTTAGGGTCACTGTTAAGAACCCCTGGAATAGCTGGACCCAACCAACAAATTTCAAGACCCTCCACCACATTTCAACTGACGACTTCTGCATAAACGGCATAAAAAAAAAAGGTAGGCAACTTACGTTACCTATGATGGCAAATCTTTTATTCTGTAAATTACTTTTCTTTTTTGTCACCAACATGCATTTTTTTGTTCTTGATTGCACCTGGATATATGTCACATATATGCGATCTTCAAGACCTCTTTCTTCTTCCCCAAGAAGTCTTTTAACCTCAGCCACCCTTCAGCTGAGTCACACCACTCACCTACAATCACACAATCTTTAGGCCCATATCATTCACTGTTTCAATCAACAGAAAGCGGGTTCCAAATAAACGCAAATTACAAAAGAGTGCCTTAACAATGAACCCTGAACGACCTAGGTTTATGTGCTGCAACAACATCACACGATGATGCACTGGTCTCACTACAGGTCCATCATTATTTGTCACTTCGGCGCACGTTCGCCGGGCCGTCGTGCGTACCGCAGCATGATTGGGCACTCCCCAATTAAATAATTCTTCATTGATTTCTTGATCAAACTAGCACAAATATTTTGAAATTATAGTCATGATCCTAGCACATCTTTTTTTTATATTTCTCATCAGGCATCTTCAAACAAAAATGCTTATTTCAAAATTTCAGTTGATTCTGATAGTGCATGAACAAATGTTTTGGTTTTATCTTAATTTCATGTGGCATTGTCTGTTTACAAAAAAACACATGCACGATTAGATGCACATGCAATACTTGAGTCAATAGTCAAGAAATAAAAGTATGTCTCAGAGACCGTGCACATTGCTTTAAAAAAAAATTTAATGCATTTTTAAAAGTTTTTACTCACTTGAATTTTTTTTTTAAATTTCAGAAAAATGGAAAATTTGACAGCAAAGCAGCCAAAAAAATAAAATAGTGAGTCAAAAATGCAATTAATTTTTTTCTTAAATCCTGCATTTCGTGTTAGCATTTTTCCAAAATAAAAAAAAACGTATTCATATTTTACAGTGATACCCATTTTGATTCAATTGGGGTGTTGCCACATTGTGAGGCTTGGCCGCCGATGTCTGACTTCATCTTGTTTTGTACACTTAGGCCAAAAAAAATTGTTTGATTGTCCATAGATGACTTTTTAGAGTTGGGTCGGTCGGAAAAACTTTTTTTTTTAATGTCAATAGCAAACTGTATGGAAACATGTTTGTTTGTATTAATAAGTTAATCAAACACTAAAAATCAAGTTGATTCTTACTCAAAAATGCATCTTTGTACATTACGAAACCCAACTAACATGCTAAGAAACTGTTTAAACATCATCTTTTTTACATTTCAGAAAGTTAAAATTTAAAAAAAAAAACTTTTTAGGAATTTTTCAAATTAGGGTCGGTATTCTTTTGCACAGTAAAAGGAAAAAAAAAAACCTTTTTCCTGATTTCCAAAATTAGGGTCGGTCGGATGAGGACAATCAAACAATTTTTTTTTTGGCCTTACACTCATGATGTATTATGTATGACCAACTAACAAGTTCTGACACCTAACACTCACTGTCATGTCCTTAGCAAATGGCTATCCTGTCTTATATAATTAGTCATTACTTATTGACAATATTAACACCCATGTTATATAATGGGGTGTTCACTGTGGTTACATAAACCTTTTTTGGATTTGTAAAATTTAAGTCAGTTCTGTATCAGAGGGGGAAAACAGGTTCCCAAAGAGCATACATTTATTTTTTAGATAAATGGTTCATGATAATTATGAATTTCTGTAATTTCAGGGAAATGTAATTTGATATAATTCTTCCTGCATGCATATACTTGAAGGCACACATGCACATGTGCACACATGCACATGAATCTAAACAAAATGGTTGATTTGGCCTTAGGCCTACAGGAGAAAAAAGTCAAGTCAATCAACTCCCTACATTTTGAGCATTTGGGCCTATGAAACAGATTCTTTTCTAAAAGGCCCTTGATTTTTCCTAAATTAGCCACTTTTCCTGCCCAAATGCACAAAAAAGTTGCAACTTCCATGTGAGAGAGAAAACATCTTTTGAAAACTTGGACCACAATCGACTCACCAACTTCAATTTTTAACGGCAAATGTTTTCATGCATTTAGGGAAGCACTGTCTAGCCATGAGGTATGATATAATTTGGAATGGTTTATGTGTCTTTTGAGGGAGCATTCTTGAATGACTTGGAAGCTCAAGCTCACGTTTTGTACTAGAATTTGTTAATATACATGCCATTTTTTGCTATAGATAATGGAATCGTCCTATATTTAAAGTGCTAAATTTTTGGTATTAAAATGGGGTCCCAGGAAGATACAGTAACACAGAGGTTCCATACTTATCTATATTCTGGGCCATAATTTCTTGGATATAACAAACGAGTGCGACTCATCGCCTGAGGAACCATTTCAAGAGCCACTGGCTTAAAGAAAGAAAGATAAATTGAGAGTTATCCTTATGCATGGCAACGCACAGATGTATCACATGGCAGCCATTGCACATACAACCTTCTTGCACTCAAAACAATATGGCCTATAAGAGGCTTATCACTAAAGCTGATGGTATGAAGCAGGTGCTTATGTACTATCAATAGTAAAACCAAACACACATAGAAAGATGCTCTATGCTTTATCCCGTATGGTGGACCATTTTGCCAAATAAAGAATTCAAATCCCTAATCTAAATTTTCTGTCTATATAATAGCAAAGTTATGGAATTTAAAGTGACAGGAGGAGATTTTTTAGGATATGAATTTGTCTCAATTTCACTAGATCGGTTGTAGACCACCTACCGAGAACGTTTTGAAGGTTTATTGGACAAACAGGTACAAAAGAAAACCGCAAACCTTGTTTTGAACTTGCCTGCTATCGTAATCATTCCCCATAGAAAACCATGCTTTGACTTTCTGTCGTGCACGACAGAAACTACTAAATCATCATCTTATAATAAGCACCAGAGTTTTGCGCGATCGTGCAAAACACGCAAAAAATCATGAATTTTTGGGGTCTATCACGATTTTGTTGGTCCATCGCGAATTTTCACGATTTTGTAAAAAAACACCTTTTTTAATGTTAATTCGCCAATAAACGAACACAAACTGATTATTAAATCATTATTATGCAAACGTCGGCAAAAATTGATGACTCACCAAGCTTCCAATAAGTGCAAAATATAGTCCAAATGTAAGTCCAAATGTATTTATAAATCCTAGCATCGGTGGCAGATTTAAGGAAAAGGGCCCTGTCAACAGCTTAAGGTGGGGGCCCTTTAGTATCGCGAAATGATGCAATGTTGTACTTTAGTGTGACTAGGGGGTGTCTTAGGGGGCCCTGAGAGCAATACTTTAAGGGGGCCCTGTCAGCAGCTGCTGACACTGCTGACTCTTAAATCCGCCACTGCCTAGCATAGAACCTTGATTCGTTGAACACGGATGACCCGACCTATTTTCCATTGTGAAGCGTCATGATATGGTTGCGCTTCGGTGCATTAAACAATAATATTGACACATGCTATCAAAGCTATCAACGCGCGGTATCGGGTCTTTGTTCATAATTGGTTTATCCATGGGATAATCTCTTCGGAATTAAACAAATTCGGACTTCGGCCGCGGTAGGAATGCGGAAGAGATGAAACAACAACTTCCCCCACACATGGGCACTTTCATTCAGGGGCTGGGGATTCCCCACTGGGATTCCCACATGCAAAATTCAGGGGCTGGGGATTCCCCACTGGGATTCCCACGTGCAAAAGTAAATTATACTCGAGGATGTATACAAAGGCCTCAGCCCGCGGTAGTGCCATCTACATCTGATTCATATATTTTATTCGGAATAAGAAGAGAAAAATAACAGGTGATAATGATGTGCTTCTTGACATTTTTCAGCCGAGAAAAAAGTAAGAAATAGGATGTTAACTTTGGAAGTTTGAGCATTGTTTTTGCAAAGACTTTTTTGTGTTCCTGGTTGACTAGCAGGGCAAACATTAGGAAACGCATTTTCGCGCTTTTTGACTTAAAAAATCGCGCATTTTCGCGCATTTCAAAATATGGGCTGTGCATTTTGCAGTTTTAAATCGCACAAAACTCCGGTGCCTATAAGTCTTATTACATAAAGACGGTGTATTCTGCTTATTCACTTCAGGTGTGATCTAATACATTGGTAAGCATTCCAATATGTAAAAAACCGGTGTTCGAGAAAAATTGGGGGTGCTTTTCCTGGAAATCTCCTCATGTCTCTTTAAGAAAGATTATGTATAATGTAATTATTTTAATACCTATTGTGAAATAATTAAAATTGAAAACAAGTTTGGCATGTTAGAATCGGTATGGTAACATTTTCTGCCCAAACTGGCCAATTTTAGACCCACATCACCTTCTGCATGTTACCATCTCCTTTACAGTGCCTAGCAACAGTCCTACTCTCTTATTTCTACTGGGTCAAATTAAATTTGAACCTGAGTCCACTGGGGAGTTCACCTGTAATTCTGGATCAAATTATGACTAATTCTGGGTCAAACTGACCCTGAATTAGTCACTATTTTGACCCGGAATTGCGGGTGAACTTCCAGCTGACCCCCGCAGCAATGAGAGTGTATGCAACATTCGGGGGGGGGGGGGTCTTGGATTTTGGTCGGGTACCCATGCTCTTTCAAAAAAAAGCGGGACTAGCTGCAAATGCGGGACTACCACTAGCAATATCAAATTCACAATAATCGAGTTCTAGTCCCGCTAGGGGGAATCAAATTCAGTTGGTGATTGATACAAATATTTGGATTTGGTAGGGTACCCATGCTCTTGCAAAAAACAAAGCGGGACTAGCTGCAATGGGAAGACCACTAGCAATATCAATTCACAATATTCTAGTTCAAGTCCCCTAGGGGTAATCAAATTCAGTTGTATTGATACAAATAGAAAAATTAACCTAAACATATCAGGCCAAAATAATCATGAGTGTTGTGTAAATTTTCTTGAAGTAGCACAAGTGTCATTTTTCTTGTAAAATGGCTTTTTAACGGTATATCTTTTTATTATGTATTGAGAACAGGTCTTGCAAGGGGAAATTTTCACTGCAAAAAACCGGTCCCGTTAGGAGTGAGCTCGTAATATTTTCACGGAAAAGTAATTTCACCATTGAAAAAACTGGTCCCGTAGGGGTATATTTTCACTGAAAATTGGTCCTGTTAGGGGTCACTTTCAGAACCCCTGGAATGAGGCATGGGTACCCAACAAAAAATCCAAGACCCCCCCGCACATTTCAACTGATGGACTCTGCATCCATAAACGGCATAAAGTAGCAACTTAATGTTACCTAGATGGACATCTTGATTCTGTAAATACATTTTTCTTTTTGTCAACCGGACGTGTGCTTTTTTGTTCTTGATTGCACGGATATTATGTCACATATATGCGTCTTCAAGAACTATTTCTTCCCAAAGAAAATATTCTTTAAACCTCAAGCCACCTGCACTGAGTCCACACCAACGCCCTACAATCACAAACTTAGGGGACAATCCAATTCACTGTTCAACAGGAAATCGTATTTCAAGAATACCAAATACAAATAGAGTGCCATTAAAAATGAACAATTGACGACATAGCGTGTTATGTGGGCAACAACATCACACGATGATGACTTGAGGTCACGACAGGCATCTTATTTCTCACGTTCGCCGGCCGTCGTGCGTAACGGCAGCATGATTGGGCCACTCACACACTTGTTCACAGAGCTGACCAGACTTGAATATGGCTAGCCGGCCAACCAGCCAACTCGCCTGGGCAAAAAATATAACATGTTTGTTGGCAGGCTCACCCAAAAATATGGTTTGTTGTTGTTTACATAACCATTTTTTTAATATAATATTCTTTTATGGGACTAATAACAACTTACAATATTGGTTTCAAAATGAGAAACAAAAGATAAATTTTGATGTTTTTAAGTGAAAAATGCGGGGGGTAACTGCTTCTTTTTAAGAGGTTAAATACTTTAAGGGGAATTTCGTGATCACAGCCTTGTCCCCCTGATTTACCTCAAGGAAATTGAGGTTTGATTCATTTGAACTGTTGGCCATATGTGTGCCTAATCTACGTGCAAATTCAATCTGCTCTATACTTTGTTTCGGTCTCGAGAGTTTGGGGGTGATTGTCATGCACATGACTTGGCATTCGACTCTTCTAGCATTTGGATTGCGCGCCCTTTTTGCGTGCGTAGTAAATGCCTTGCAATTCCAAGGTCGACGCGTGCGTATCGCGGGTGCAAAACCTAACTCGCACAGTGACGTCACCCCCAAATTGAGAGCGAAACAGAGATATAGAAAGAATATGTAATTTTGTATTTTCTGTCTGAAACGGACAGAAATTACACAAGGCCTATGGCACGACGCGATACAAAATAATTCAAATGAAACATAAATACGCAACATAAGACATCACTGAAATTTGAAATAACTTTTCTTTGAGGATATCTAGTGAATCCTAAAACAAAAGAAATGGGCTAGGATCATTGAAAGCACCTTTAAAGGACAATCAGTGATTGAAAATAATATTGAAATTTGCAGGAAGAAGCTTCAAAGTGAAGGATAAAGTCTGTAGAATTCTCCATAAGTTACCTTTTCCACTGTAGAATTGAAAGAAAAGGAAGAAAACGGCAGTGTTCCAAGATCGATTCTCCATTCAATTACTGTTGTAGTAAGTGTCCGTTCGGACAGTAAGACTACAATCTCCGATTCTGTCCTTATTAGTTTGCTTCTGGTCTTATCATTTGCCAGGGTATGTTTAGGATACCTGTACTTGTTACGTACATGCAAAATCCCTGGGGGCCACTTACATACTTTCCCCGTTGTTTGTCATCCTCAAGCAGTACCTTTCAGATCCTTGACCCTAAACGCGATATTTCCTTCATTCAGACTACCCCCCTTATCACGGATAAACCCTTAAAGCATACCCTTAAAGCGGCACTAGCAAATGTTCACAAAATCTGAAATTCCTTCAATTGGCTTTTGCCCTGCACTTGAATCTGTGCTCTGTTATCCTTTAACGCGCGTAGCGCGGAAATATTTTGGCTAATATCATGAGTTACAAAGGATTTGTTGTCTACCTAAGTAGTGTTATTGTCGCATTTAATATTTTTTCGTAAGGAGGGGCCGGATCCGCTTGGCTATCCTAAACTCTGTACTTGATGAGTGCGCAAATATCCCGTTTTGGTCATTTTGCTTGGTTTTTTTTGTTACCCTTTCGCGGTCCGTGCGGGTCCGCTCGCGCGTTGTAAAACCCCTACCCTTTCCCGCGTTTTTCCCTCGCGGATGCACCAGATTAGGTTGAGTGTGCCCCCCCGGGTCTAAAATCTGATTTTGAATGAGTTTTTCCGATTTGCTGATTTGCAATCACTGATTAGTGTCTTTAAATGAGTAAGTTTGTAGCGCATAGTTCTCCAATGCTCCAGAAGCATATTTGTGCCAAATCTACTGGGGACACTGTGGCATTCAAATTTGTCACAGGAGCATATTCAAATAATTCTCCTGGAGCATATTGACTTAAAATTTTCTGATTATTTATGCTCCAGGAGCATAGTGCCAATATGCTCATTGAGCATATTTCAGACCAAATCTCAGTAGACGCACACTGACATGCCACCTTGTCTCCCAACATCAATATACCCTGGCCCTCCCTTCCTGCCCCAGACAGAAAATACAACAAACTTATGAATTCTTGTCATAGTGCATGACTACACAACTGCCGGATTCTTACTCACGTGGTAGCGTATAAGGCAGCTACACCATGTCTTCCGCGGCAGCTACTGCACAGTACACACTGGGTTAATTGCGAGGCGGTAGCAGCAAGATAGGGCTTAACAAAGTACAAAGTTATTAGGTAAAACAGAATGTGGATATTCTGCTGTACCTACCCCACCCAATGGCTACCCTGTAGATGCCCAATAGGTGGGAAAGCTGGATGTTGAGTAGACAGTACCGGAGTAGACTTGCAGCTACCAAGTAGATACCCCGCGGTTACCACGCGACGCCATTGCGAGTGGATGAAAATTTCATCACATGAGGGAGCTATACACTGGGCTCCGTTTAGCATTTTTTGAACGTTTTTAGGAAAATCATTACGAAAATTCAAATCGGCATCATTCAAAAAACCCCATATTCCCGCAAATGTCATAAAAAATTGCAAATAGTCAAAAATATCAAAAAAACAAAATTGGCATGAGCAATACTGCGCGCGCTGAGAGCAGGTGTAACCACGTAGCACTCCACGACGGTGCAGACAGTCGGGACGCCTGTGTGTACACTATCCGTTAGCGGCAAACATACACGGAATCCTGGCCGGCGAGTGTACGTCTACTGGGTAGGTAAGCCATGTCTACTCGGTGGGAGCTGTGTGGTAACTACCATGAAGGAACTTGGCCGTGTAGATAAAATCTGTACATCACATACACACATCACATAGCCCAGTGTTCCCAACCTGGGGGGGTCGATCCCTTTGGGGTCTCAGGCCCTTAAGAAGGGGGTCCCGAAGCTCTTTGGAAAAAAAAACGTTTTCACAAAGTTATGTAATATAGACTTGGGGAAAAAAAAAACATCATGAAAAGGTGCTCCTCTTCTAAAAAGAGACCAGTTTTAGATACCGATGTCAATTAAAGAACGCGATTGCTCACATTACGACCTGTGTTGGACTGGAATTTTACTGCCCGGCGGAAAGTGAATGCAATTAGTCTATTCAGCAAAATAAATCGACCCTACGGCCATTTATTTGTCTTCCGGCCCATTTTAGGGCTCAAGTGGCCCCAAATAGCCCAAAACTGAGCAGCCCATCGGGAATGTCCTGAGGCCAAAACTATGGCCAGTCGAATCTGCATTAGACAGTCGATTGAACTCAATGTTGCTAACAAGACAAAAGTGTTTGGGGGGTTGCTCAACCTCAATCATTTGGAAATGGCGTCTCAGGCAAAAAAGGTTGGGAACCCCTGACATAGCCCAAGTGTAGATGAGGTAATTTAAAAACTTGGTTTTTGGTAACATCACATGACAAGGCCACAGGATCACAAAACAACCTATTTAAATGTCATGTATATATGTTGCAAATCCATTAAGGTAGTTTTGCAGCAACCGTACAGAACTTTTTCAACCAAATTCGTATATCTCTAAAAATGATCTTATTACTTAAAGCGGCACTGCACATTTTCACGAAATATAAAAAATTTCTTAAATTGCTCTTTTTTTTTTTTCCAAATGATAGTCTAGGCCATTGGAAGAATAGAGATACATTTTACACATAAAAAGGACATACGCAAAAACAGATAGGGACGTTGATAAGAGTTAAAGACACCCGGAATTTGTAGGCTAATTTTAAGTTTTCCATACTTAAATCAACAAATGTGTATATACATATATCATAGACTCGTACTATTGATTTAAAAACCACAAAGGTTACAGACTGGTCAAACAGAGTGCATTCGTGGGAACATGCATAAGGCATGTGTTTTATTGTGTTAACCCACTTCCGTGTCGCTGAATTAATGTCGCCAGCCGATATTATGATAAAATGTTCTGTACCTATAAGGATGCTGATTGGTTCTTAATCTTCAGGTGTAGGGCTAATGTATATAAAAGCTTTACAACCAGGCAAAAATATCGATTTTGAAAAATCTTGAGGGCCCACTATTTTCAAATGTGCCATTGTCTCTTTAATTTACCCGCTAAACAGGCGCGGATCCAGGGTGGGGGCGGAGGGCGGCCGCCCCCGGTTTAATTCTGCAAATTCTTGCAAAATCAGCCAACTTTGAGCTATTTTGGACCAGTTCCAGCCTTCAGCCCCCGGTAATTTGTCGTTTTCAAATCCTGGATCGCCCTGCAAGGGTTTCCTCAAGATCACATTGGGGTTTGATTTTTTATCCAAAAGGCCTTGATTTTTTCCCATTTGAAATTAATTGTGTTTTGAATTATAAATGACAATTGGTAAAGAAGTTAAATGATCTGTGTGCGTGAAACTCATTGAAATTGCAAGACGACAATATGGGCAAGTTCTGGCGAATGGTACTATCACTGCCAAAAAGACTGGAACATTATCATATCATCATTGGCTTATTCTAAATCTCATGAGGGCAGCATACACTTTATTCTGATACAAAAATTACATTTGCCTGAGAGCACACATGTAGGTGGACTTAGTGAACCAAAGTGCATGCTGTGTTTTCGAGAAGGAGAGGGGAAGGGGTGGAGGGGGGGGGGGCG
>JAMKCH010035137.1:0-15854 GCA_023653785.1 Ophioderma brevispina | reverse complement strand
TTTTTGAGCACTTATTCTCCGAGTGTGTGCACTTACTCTCCTATTTGTGGGCACTTATTCTTTTTGGGCACGTATTCTCCTGTTTGTATTGACTTATTCTTACTCATTTGTCTGCAACTTATTCTCCGTTGTGTGCACTTAGTCTATTTGTGGGCGGTTATTCTTCTCTTTGTGGGCACTTCCTCTCCTATTTGTGGGCGGTTATTCTTCTCTTTGTGGGCACTTCCCCTCCTATGTGTGGGCGCTCACTCTCCTATTTGTGGGCACTTACTCTCATAACTGTGGGCACTTATTCTTTTATACTTGTTTGGGCACTCTATTCCTTTTTATTCTTTTAATACTTACTCTATTTGTGGACCTACTCTCAATATTTGTGTGCGCACTTACTCTATTTGTGGGTGCTTATTCTCCGATTTTTGGTACTTATTCTCTATGTGGGCACTAACTCTCCTATTTGTGAGCACGTTTCTATTTGTGGGCACTTATTCCATTTGTGGGCACTTGTTTTATTTGTGGACACTTACTCTCCTCTTTGTGGGCACGTACTCTCCAATTTGCGGGCACTTATTCTCCCCTCTTTGTGTGACCTATTCACCTATTTGCTAAACTAGAAACCCTCCAAACCAAATTTGACTCCAGGCTTTCTTACCTCTGCACGCCAAGTTATCATGTTGTAAGACTAGGTCGATTGGACATGAACACCGAGAGAGACCGTCTTCCATGGCTATACACAGATGCGAGCAGCCTCCGTTATCCCGAATACAAGGATGGGTGTCTGGTGATAAAGAAATATCGATGAAATAATTTTCTCAAAATTTAAAGAGACACTGGCACATTTGAAAAATAGTGCGCCCTCAAGATTTTTCAGAATTGATATTTTTGAATGGTTGTAAAGCTTTTGTGATACATTAGCCCTCACCTGAAATGATTAAGCCCAAATCAGCGCCCTTATGGGTAAACAGAACGGTTTTATAATAAAATGACTCCGGAGTCATTAATTCAGCAGACGACAGAAATGGCATTCACATTTAGGAAAACACACGTCAGAGTTGATTCCCACGGCATCCACCCTGTTTGACCGGTCTTTGTGGTTTTAAATCAATGAGTACGAGTCTGTGATATTCATGTAATAGACACATTTGTTGATTAAAGTTATGGCAAACTTAAAGTTAGCCTTCAAATTACCTGGATGTCTTTGGCCTCCCATTAATGACTTTATTTTGGGTATGTTATTTTTATGTGTAAAATATATCTGTATTCTTCCAATGACCGAGACTATTATTTATTTTAATTCATTCTTATTGTACCTGGGTCCACCAATCAATGCACTGGCATTTTTCTCCATTGGTGCCCAGAAATTTCATATTTTGCAAAAATGTGCCAGTGCCGCTTTAACCTCAAAGATTCATTGGATCGCGCTTGGTATAAATAGTATATGCACTCTTTCTGTTTGCTTCTACTGGTTTTGGTACTGGTGCCAATACTACTCACAGCAGCCAACCAAGTAGGCACACAAAACAGAACTTAGGATTAAGATTCAAATTGAAGTCAATGTACTATACATGACATTGTTTATATTTTATATCATAGTGGTGCTGCTAACGTCCGATTTGAATAACTGTTGTGATTTTTGTTCATAAGATAATGGCATTATGCATGGGTCCTTTATAAACCTCAGAGTTTATATTCAGATTGAGAGGCATTTGGATCTTGACCACTGACAACCCCTAGAGATCTAAATGTATTAATGTACTAGTATACAGGTGTCAAAATACAAATTTGTTTGAATCTTGTTACAACACTACCATTGTATTCCTCTGGTGAAAAGATTCAGAAAAAAGCATAGTTTGACCTATATGCGATGTATACTTTTAGGGTTACAAGTACAATGATCAAAGATCAAGGTCGGACCCCTGAAATGGGTCAAAATTAAAAAAAAAAGCTCCGATTTTAATTAAATTTCTCTGAAATTGTTAGAGTGGATGATCCGATCATGGTCTGATTTTCCACGTTTTCTACCCACATAGAAGTATATCACCAAAAACATCTGATTGCAAATGTTGAGTGATATTGTGCACCAATAGTTTGGACATTAGGAGCAAAAAGTATGTACTAAATTGGCCCATAGGAAAGTTGGTGGTAATTAAGGGGGGACATGGCGTCGTGTTCATACAATATTATGATTATTGCAATCACAGCACATAGTTTCTTTGAATACAAGCAAGTGATATACCAAAATGTTCGGTATGATGAACCTTTTTGTCTCGGATCATATCGACCTCCGGTATGCTAATTAGCAGGGTCAAAGGTCACAGCACCAAGAAAATCAGAAATTCAAAATGACAATTTTGCCCCCCCCCCCATTATCTCAAAAATATAAAGTTATTTGAACATAGTTTGTTTCTTAAACAATTACTATGGCAAGGATCTGTGATCCTATGAGAGCGTTTGCCAAAATTATTTTCCGTGTTGCCATGGCAACCGTTCAAACGTCTCTCGCCATTTTTGCTGCTGGTGGCATACAAAAATCAATGCAACTCAAAAACTAAAGGGTTTTTTACAAAATCCTCTCATAGGATCATAGAATGTACGCTAAACTAGTTTTGTGCCAAATTTGAAGTCAATAGGTCAAACCGTTTTTGAGATAAGTGGGGGGGGGGGGCAAGTTTGCAACCTTCGAAAATGGCAAAAAAGATATAGGCCAATAAAGGTCCAGAAGCGTTTAATTGTAAATTAATCAATTATTAAATTAATTAATTATTGCAATTTTGTTTTTTAATTCTAAATTTATCAATTCTATTAATAATACTATTTTTTAAATTAAAAACAAATCTGTAAATGGTCACTTTTGCCCCAAAATTAATTTATTTGTGTAATTCTCTTAAATATTACTGCTTGAAAAACAATGAAAAACAAAGTAAATGTAGCCGCTTGAAAAACAATACGAAACATAAGAAATCGTCTCTCTGTGCGATGCTGTACACTTCGATCAACCATAACATTTGAACGAAATGTCCGATTTTCACCAAATAAAAAGTAAAATACTCCTGAAAGTTGTGAGAATTCAGAAATTTAGAAAACTACAATTTGATCTCTCAAAAACCAACTGACGCCATGTCCCCCCTTAAAGTCGTCGCCTATATTTATAGACGTTTTTGTTCATAACATAAAAAGGAAACATTTCCTGGACCTTAAATTTCACCGGGGTAATGATAAAAATATGGACTTTCTTCTGATATCAATTACAATGGAGGATTGTAGGGGTGATCGGGTCACCTACATAGGCGACCTTTAGTGCTGAGTGATAGTTTTATACAATCAGGATGTTAGGCTGTTTTCTTATCATGGTTTAGCAGGAAAGTGTAAAGTACCTGGTGCATGTACAAAAATATATTAACGACCTTTAGATTGCAAAGCCCTATTCAATACTGTGTTAAAATTGATGGTTAACCATTAAAACGGCGGTTTTTCGTTTATATCTTGGGAATGAAATGGATTTGAGGGCTCAAATTTCAGGACGACAATGAGAAAAATACGGCCTTTCATCTGATATCAAAATCGATACTTTCCGGTAAATTGGGGGCCCCAAAGACGATAGGAACCTTTGAATTTATAGGGGTCGTAAGGGTGAAAATCAAAATTTTCCTAATCTCCCAAACTTTGATATGAACAAAGTCGAACGCCAGTGTCATTCCTTTATGAACGATTGCACACTCGATTCGACTAGCAGCAACACTATCTAAATTGGAGGGGTCAGAAGATGAAAATTATTCGAAAAGAATCAGGGTATCACTCCCGCAATGGTCCCATCTAAAGAAAAAACAGAGAGAGAATAACCATAAAATACTTTTCGAGGATGATCAAAACTGGTTATTGGTGTTTGATACTTTGCGTTAGCATAGGAACCAAACGGCAGACACTAAACGAATAGAATGAATAAAATTGAATATAGAATTTATTTATTCCACGATGTTGCCCGAACGAGAGATCAAACTTTCAATCATCTATATCCGGGCAGGCGTTCCTTTGCAATGTGATAGACAATTAGACCAAGAAGTTTTTGCCTTCGTTGTTGGTGACTATGTAATTGTACATCATCAATATTGGGCTCTTTATGCAAACGAGGTACAAAAATGCGCAAAATATAATCCGGCTTCTTTTTTTGTATATCAATTTGAAAATATTATGCGAGTTGTAGGTATGGGTCTTCATAACAGAAGGTAATTTATTGGTTTGTTAAGATACCTAATATTGAAGGTATTGTTCAGCTGTTCAGATGACAGCTGAATAAAGCTGAACAGCTGAACAATACCTCAATATATTTTTCTCGATATAATAGATTTTTGACTGTGAGGGCTAGAATTCTCGATAGGGACGCAGACCATTATATCAAGAGAAGCAGAGAGGCATTTAAATCTAAGGGGTGGTGCCAAATGAACAAAGACTATATGACTCTTGATCGCGCATACGATCCTGTTGTTCTCAGCTGTCAACAACCATCATAAAAAAATAATGGAAATGTCCAACAAACTTCTCGTAATTAGCAACCGAGCCTATTATAATATTAAAGGGGGCATTTGTGATCCACACCTCGTCCCCACCCCACACCGCCTTACCCACTAGAACCGTGCGGCTAAGTATATATATGTGCCTATCTGACGTGCAAAATTCCATGGTCGCCTGCAGACATCGCGATTTTGGATTTTCTGTCCGTAAACGTACAGAAATTACTGTACAGTGGCCGCATGGGAGATTGTGAATATGACAGTTGCTATAACACCAAAGCGCCAAGATCAGATCAACTGAAATTTTGGGAATAATGCTTTCTCAAGATATCTTAGCGAACATAAACAAAACAGAAGGGGTTAGAATCACGAATGCACACTTTTAATAATAAATGGCATTTAGCGCCTTAGCAAATGAATGATAAAAGCGGCTTAGATGGCGTCTCAAAGACAACCTAAAGCTACACTTATGCTAATATATGTAAAAAAATCTTCACTGATTAGGACTAAGTATGTTTTCAAAATTTAGAGTTGAAACTTGCAAGATTGTGATCTGAACAAGTTGATTAAGTTATTTGTTCCAAAGAGTTGGCACGGAATTGCTGAAGGCTTTGTCACCATATCCTTGTATAGATACATCTCTGCTTTAGCGGACAGATACTCAATCAGGTAAGCGCTTGACTCCAGTGTATTGTGCCCATCCATGCGTATAAGCGTTCGTTCGAGCCCTGTGAGATTCGGCTATCTTGTAATTTCCCGACAAGAAATTTAAAACCGCTTAGTTGTCCCGATTCTCCCATGCGATATTTGGGAGGCTGGTCCCGGCTGCGATGGTTATCTCGATGTATGTAATGAGGGAAAGCGCTGATCCTGATCTGCTGCCTCCCTTGAAATGATGCTAAATGGTTTATGGTATGGTTGGGCCACAGTGATCAGCGGCCATTTGTGAAAGCACTTAGAGGCCAAATAGCATAAGGCGCTATATAAATCTCTGCTAAACCTCTGCTATTATAAGTTCTATTGCGAGTAAGGAGATTGTCTGCATGAGATCGAAGGAACATGCTACCTTTTGAGTAATCATGAGATCTTATGAGATTTTGTATATACGTTGGAGTTGTTTGCTGTTTTATATGCGAGTATGAGTAATTTGTAGATTAATCCATCAGACGAGATGGTCAAAGTTAAACAGTTATTAAATCTAACTTGATTTGTCAAGCAATATTGAATGAATGAAACTTTTCTCTTTTATCTAAATTTCCATGAATACGAGATATATAGGCATTCCATAATTAGATGTTATACGTTCACATAGCTATTTTGTTGGTACAAACAGTAGCGTTACTTATAAATATATCCACGCTCAAGTTTGGGTTGCACAATACGCAAGTACTATGAGTCATTGTGGCTACTGCGAGTGGAACAGATGCAAATGCCTACGTCATGAGATACGTCATGAAATAAATGTTAGAAAAAAGAAAGTTCAAATAAACTCCGGAAAAACAGGCAAAGCGCTCTTTATTCAAAAGTCCCAATGGCCCAGTGCTTCCCCAATCAGATGACCCAAGCTATATGCGCAGGCAGCTTATTTACCTTGTAAGCGTCCTTTCACAATGATGACGTCACTGAGTTGGGTGGCATGATCTATCAGGTTGGGCCGGCTTTTTCCCGTACGTTTGTTAACCCGTGCAACAATCTGCGTCTGACGGTCTGCCCAGTAGAGGAATTCTCCGAACACAGCCATGCCGACAACGTTGTTGATGTTTTTTTCCACAAGAGTTTTTCGATTGGCACCTTAACCAGAACAGCAAGTTAATGTTTAGTTATGCGACTAGGAGGGATGCGGGATTAAAACGTATATTTCTCTTCACATAATTTGTACAGAATATTTTGTCAAGTTTGTAAACTAAGCGTTTAGGCATAACCACTGTGTACTTTAACAAGTAATTGAAATTGATCAAAGTAACCATTTTACATAGACCATACCAGAGATATCAGCCGTCTCTATTCGCTCCAGAACGTTGTTCACCCAGTAGAGTCTGTTGCCGCTGTAATCAGAAGCCAGTACTCCTAGTTCACCCGGTTCGTTGCTGAATAAGACTTTGTGTTCGCTACCGTCAAGAGCGGCCCGCTCTATCTTTTGCTCGTTTCGATTTGTCCAAAACATCAGACTGTTAAAACGAAAAATGGTCAACGACAAAATCCAAGCTACCATCAGTGATTTCCTCGACCAGAGTTCAATGAAGCACATTAAAACAGGATTTTGCAAATAAACGTTCATGCAGGTATAAGAACAAAACTGTGTTTAAAACAACTGATGATAAATTTAAATTTATATAATAACTGGACTATCGTTGTTTCAAAGCATCGTTGAGGTCGTTTCGGATATCATATGAAATAAACAAGACTTGCTTTGGAATTGAAATCAGGTTTTGGCACGATATTGCACCTTGGGTTAATAAAAGACATTAAAGTGGATCAGAAGTCCAGTATAAACACATGGAAAATAAATGATCAAAATAATTAATGTCCATTGTTTTAAAAGTTCTCTTCCACTTTATAGGTATCAAGAAAATTTAAAGTTCAAATAATTACACTGTTTTCTTCATAATTAAAATAATACTTATTGTAAGCCCATTCCTGCCACACCTGTCCTCCTTTGTGAGACTCTCACCTCTACTGAATTTCAAACATTACATGATATCTGTGATTTCACAAATCGGACCAGCTTGGAATTTATAACCCTTCTTCAATGCACTGTATCTCTGGGCAGGAGTGTTGAAATGAGATGGGATAAAAAGCACAGTGAAGAGTGGGACATATGCTTTTAAAAGCGTGTTAACATCATGATGAACATGGGTAGTTTATATTTTTATTATTTTTGTTTCCAATGCGTGTTTATTGATACACGCTGTACAATTACACGCGGCCATATTTAGTTGCATTATCCGGTTTACTTGTGATGTTGTATGAAATCCGGTTTCCTTTCGATGTTCTATGAAATACATACCCTACTTTGCTAGAATTTCACTCTGAGGGGACACATCAAGTCGGTGTTTTAACAGCTAGCTTTCTTAACTATCTCTTAAAGTGGGTCATCCCAAATACATACATCCCACCTTACCCCTTTTCAGGAATCAGAGTGAGCGCTCTTGGTCGTTCGTGATTACCACTAACGACCACACCTACTGCTGTGCCGTCTAATCTGGTTACGCTGATCACATTTGTCTTCGAGCAAGTCCAGAACAGAAGCCGGCTGTAAGGCTCAATCGCAAAGTCGTAAGGACGTAACTTTTTTTGGACTCCAGGATTTGGAATTAAAGTGTGAGGCTGTGTGGTCAAAGGAAAAAAAAATATTTTCATTATTTCATAAGATGATTACTGGACACGTCGCTCGGTACATATCACATTTCATAAATGGGTGCTGACATTATAGTTAACTTTATCAGACTACACCACAAAACCACCCCAAAGCAGCTACCAAGGAAAGGAAGCCCAAACACAAACACGTTTGCGACAATGACATCGGGTCTGGTCTGGTCTGGGTCTGGATCCTCGGTCTGGTCATGACGTGAGGATTTGTGTTTCTATTCCACAAGGCCTCTGGACTGTTCCCGGTTAATTCTCTAGAATGGGCACGAACACGCTTATTTTCGCTGATTACCAATACAAACGAACGAGCAGATGGACGCTGTTTTCGCACCTACCGAGGTCAAAGTTCCATACTAATTAAAATATTACAACTGTGCATACTACTTTGTTAAAAACGTCACACTCGTCATAGCAACTACGAACATGCTACAGCTCACGCTATTTTGGAAGCCACGCTATTTTGGAAGCCATATCTGCAAAGAACACCATGACTCATCTTTGCGACGGTAAACAATCTGCATAAACCACATGCCTGACGATGTTCTGGGTTATAATAGGATCATTTTATAAGCGAGGGTCGCCTGGCGAAATCAACGAGGAAGTGCATTTTTCCGTGCTGTAAGTTTTAGGCTTGTGCTTGGGCGGTAAACATCTAAGCGTCCACCAGTGAGCTCGCTGATTGAAGATGGCCGTCCGACCTCTAGCCTTATTATTCTATCTCTATACTATTCCATACTCGGTATGACAGGCTTTCATCTTGCTCCTAATATCAGATTTCTGCCCATGAATTCCAGTATTAACTGATTTGTCACTGATCGCGCGTTATAAACCATGACATTATTTATAGCCCACGCTTACAAAGCAAGGGATGTTTGATTTTCAACTTACCTCAATACCAGTTTCTTTCACCCTGTGAACAGTCTTTGCCATTCCGTCAATCCAGTAGATATATTTATCTACAGGATCATACTCTATGGCCTTGATTTTAGTGATATCATGGATCGGTAGCATGATGTCAGGAGTCTCGTCATCTTCAACAGCCATGCGGCTAATTGAGTTCCGTTGACTAAACAGGATAAAGCTTTGGGGCACTGGGAGAGAAGTAAATAGACACCTTTAGTTGGGAAAACGTGCGACGCAAACTTTTCACGTATGACGTTATTCTGACGAAATTTCTGTGAAACGCCATAATAGTACTACCGTGTGTCCCAAAAAAAACGCCACACTTGGTGGTAGGCGCCATAAGTTTTGAACAAAAGCACGTGACTACTAATTCTTTGCTGTAAGGTAAGATGGGACTGTTAGCTAATATTGCTGAAAAGTTCATAAAGGTAGAGTCAATAGTTTTTAAGATATGACCCCAACGATCAAGTATCCCGCAGAACCCATTTTACAAAAATGAGGAGCTGGTTAACCACAAGACTGGCAATGAAGAAAGAATGGCAAACACAATATTGATTGAAATCAACATTTACTTGCCCAAATTTCTTGCAGAACAACTTCTACTGGGTCAAATGATTGCATTTACATAATTATTATTTAACTGATAATAATAAAACACTAATTAAAACTGATTTATTGGTGATAAAATATGTTTCAAGAAGATATAAAACTATGACTAAGCCATAGACAAACTCCATATTACATAAAATGATAAATGTGTTGGGCTGCAACTTGCTTATTACTAAAAATAATGCTACATTCTCAACTTTATGAAAGTAAAACCTATGTTTTCAACACAAAACTCAATAACAATATCAGTGTATTCATTCTGTCATTAAATTTTGGTTATGATAACTCTTTGTGTGCCGTAACAAAATGATGATGAATGATTAGCTCTAATCCAATGCAGTCTTATTTGGACAATACGAAGAGTTTGTTGATCATTACATTCCTAATTCGATCTTTGTGTGTTAAAATGCATGTTTTTTTAGCTGTTATTACCAATGAAAACATTAATATGTTAATATTTGTTGCAGCACCTATCTTTTAAAAAAGGGGAAAATGGTGGTTGGACTTCGATATTCATATTGGTGGTTCTGGGCGCAAAACGTACAGTGCCGTATTTGTAGTTAATAGCGCCTCAATTTGGTTAAATGGGTCCTGCAGGTTACTTGATTTCTGGGGTCATATCTTAAAAAATATTGACTCTACCTTTATGAACTTTTCAGGGATATTAGCTAACAGTCCCATCTTACGTTACAACAAAGAATAAGTAGTCACGTGCTTTTGTTCAAGACTTATGGCGCCTGCCACCAAGTGTTGCGTTTTTTTGGGACACACGGTACATTCTGTATCGAGTACCAAACGTTGCAGTTTTCGGATTTTTCAATGGTCACTTTGTGGTACAACGCAATAATACGTGTGTATTGATTTTACACAAAGAGGTTTCCGACTGAATGAGCGAGAAAGCCTACTTGCAATATTGATTGTGGTACACGTGTTCGTGTCCCAGTACACTGCAATGCCCATTGAAAAATACAAAAACTGCAACTTTTGGTTTTGGGGTTGCGTCTTTCGGACGTTCTATCTCAGTCATTTCTGCACGCTTTTTTACAAGCGAGGTGTTAAATGTAAGAGCAAGACCTAGGCAACAAAATGTATATTTCGAAAACTTTCAAAATGGTCTGACTTTGACACAATACTGATCGAAAAACATGCCGAGATACTTTTTTGTGCCAGGTGTATGTTGTGATGCTGCCCTGCTATGAGCAGAACGATCGCTTTGCAATGTGTTGAGAGTACAAGGTTTCCGAATTTACAGCCACCAAAATACGACTGAAAATTTGACATTCTACTGACTTTTAAAACACAAATTTAGCTTAATCTAGCGATCGTTGATATCTTTACCTACCACTGTGATGCAAATCTTGTGAAAACTCAGTGATATAACATTGCAAAATGATACCAAAACACACTATAGCGTATAAAACGCTGCTCGGCCAGCCAGCTCCGGCCAGGCCCGGCTCCGACAATGCACTTTTTCGGTCATGTAGTTTTGCCGGTTCGAAGTTGAAGCACAGCCTCCGTCCTCTCCTCAATGAAATGAGTGGTTTTGGCTCTTGTTTTTGCATGACCTTTTGGCAGGGGGGGGGGGAGGTCAGTCTCTTGCACCAGTATTAAAGTACGTCCTGTGTTACTGTTAGCCTTGATTTGCTGTATGTACTAAAATGTGAGAGCTGTGCTTGTATGGAATTTCGAAGTGCACCTTGTGTAATCTCAGCCCCGCAACAATTTTGCAAATAACTCGGCCCGCTAGCAGTCTAGATTCTATTTACGTCATTGGATGAATCAGAGTGACTGAATCATTCATTAATCCTTCCTTGCGGGATTTGGGCGTACGGTCATGTTTATGCACAGAAATAGGTGACGTCATACATGAAAAGTTTGCGTTCCACGTTTCGAAACTAAGGGTGTCTACTATTACTAAATTCATGTTTTTCCTTAGCATGGTATAAAGAGTGTTGTTTGTTTTGGGAATCAAAAGAAAGCAGAAGAAGTGCAGAACAGGCTGTTAACAATAGTTTTGATGAAACTGTAGCATGCAGTTAACAATAGTTTTGATGAAACTGTAGCAAGCTGGTAACAATAATTTGATTAAACTGTAGCATGCCGTTAACAATAGTTTTGATGAAACTGTAGCATGCTGTTAACTATAATTTCGATGAAATTGTAGCGTGCTGTTAACAATAATTTTGTTGAAACTGTAGCATGCTGTTAAAAGTAGTTTTGATGAAACTGTAACATACTGTTAACAATAGTTGTGATGAAACTGTAGCTTGCTGTTAACAATGGTTTGATGAAACTGTAGCATTCCGATTAATGTCCATCGTGTTCTCTACTTGATATAAGAGCCTGCCACTTGCACATACGCCCCATCAAGTACCGTGGGAAACAGACTTCCGGTTTTGATGATAGAAGCAACTGTGCTAATATTGATGGTTAACCATAAATTCGGCGGTTTTTTGTTTATATCTTGGCAATGAAATGGACTTGAGGGCTCAAATTTCAGGACGACAATGAGAAAAATACAGCTTCTCATCTGATATCGATACTACTTCCGGTAAATCACTCGCCAGTGGTGCTAAAGGCGATCGGAACACGCACCTTTAAAATAGTTTTGAAACTGTAGCATGCTGTTAAAAGTAGTTTTGATGACATTGTAGCATACTGTTAATAGAGGAGGAGCAGAATATCATAGGGGCCTTATTTAAGGAGTTTGTTTAGATCCCACTACAGAAAAGGTTTGACACCTTTGGTATTAGTATGGACCCTCTACATCAATGCTAGGTAGGTAGTACTCTCAAATTGTGGTATCACTTTTTAAATAGGGGCCAATTTAAGTTTACACAGGGGTCAAAACTTTTAAAATGCCCCAATCAAGTTTAAATGCATGCCATATTGTCCATCTAATCATAAGGATTCCAAAAATGTATAGTTTGTACCACCTACGACCATTGGTTTTGGAGTTATAAGGTAAAATGGCTAAAATGGTAAAAAAGGGTCAATCTCAATTTGTACAGGGGTCAACATTAAAAGTTAATCTGATTATATTTTAAATACTTGCAAGTTATTGCCTGATGTAAGAGGACTCCTAAAAGGTATAGTTTGTATTATGTTAAATGCTAACTTACGGTGATAAGGGTCAAAGAAGGTCAACACCAATTGGGTATGTTGACCTATGACCTATTTTGTCCCATAACATGGTAACTATGCATTGCAGATGGTACAAACTATTCCTTATTTTGACTCATTAAGCTAGATGAACAACTTCTATCATTTTCAACAAAATTGGAGCAACTTCCGATTTTGACCCCTGTACAAATAGAAATTGACCTTTTTTACCATTTTAGCCATTTTTACCCTATAACTCCATAACCATTGGTCATAGTTGGTACAAACTATACATTTTTGGAATCCTTATGACTAGACGGACAATATGGCATAATTTCAACATGATTGGAGCATTTAAAAAGTTTGACCCCTGTGTAAACTTAAATTGGCCCCTATTGAAAAACTGACACCACAATCTGAGAGTACTACCTACCTAGCGTTGATATAGAGGGTCCATACTAACTACCAAAGGTGTCAAACCTTTTCTGTAGTGAGGGGGTAAACGATGATGTTTGACCTGGGTCCTAGCTCCTCCACTATAACAATAGTTTTGATGTAGCATGCTGTTAACATTAGTTTTGATGAAACTTTAAGCATGTTGTTAAGATAGTTTTGATGAAATTGTAGCATGCCGTTAACAAGTGTTTTGATAAAACTGTAGCATGCTGTTAACATTAGGTTTGATGACATTGTACTGCAGAGAAGAAAGCCAATGACGCAATATAGTATGTGAGTGTTAAAGTATATATAGTTTGATCTGTATCCATCTTGAAGTATTTATCACCATATACAGTTAATGTTTGACCAGGGGTTTTTTTTTATAATAATATTGTATATTAGGGTGCATCAGATGCCCTCATGTCAATCATTATCTTGAACCTCGTCTTAAATGGCCACTTGTCAAAATAATAACCTCCACCAATTAAAATCATTCGGATGTAGGGCAAGGGGGGCCACCGTGAGCGTAAAGTTTTGTACACAAAGTCATAGTATGTTTGTTGTTTTTGAAAAACACAAAAGATTTGTGATTGCATTGGTGATATTAGGTCATTAAAATTCTCCAAGATTTTGTACTTTAACGGTTTAGGCAAACAATTTTCCAAGAAAGGAAGTACCAATCAAACTCCTCCTCATTGGAAGAAAAAAATAGATTTTTACTTACATTTATGTCATGTGCGAGTAAGGCAATACACTAATAGCCCAACATGACCCATATACAGAGCTTTGTAAGTAGTTTGAAGGACCGGTATTGTTGTTGTAAGTTCAAGCATATAACCATTAACCAGTTAATAATAGAGATCAATAGTTGTAAAATGGTACTGGGGCAATAATTAGCAGGCACCTATATTGTCCTCTCAATTTATGTCAAACATGGGAAAGCAGGTGGCATTTCTTTCAATAGTAGATAACTCTTGTAAGTAGAGTATTGATTATGTAAACTAGCTATGAAGGCTTGACTTACAACAGTACACTGTCCTTAAAGAACCTCAAGTTTACTTACAAGCTACAAGCGTATTCGGGTCATGTGTGGTTAGTTGGGTTATTGCCTTTGCCTCCACTGAATTAATTTAAGAAATGTATATTATTTTTTCTGCATGAGGTGGACCTTGTTTTGTATGTTGCGAAATTGTTACCTAGCCTCATAATAAACTTCTTGGAGGATTTTTGGCCAAATCACCGTTATCGGTCATCATGTTTTTTGTGTTTTGTCAAAAAAACCATCCAAAACTCCTATTGAATTTTGTGATACAAAACTTTAAGCTCATGGTGGCCCCCTTGCCGACCATCCGAATGAATTTTAATTGGGTGGAGGTTATATTTGACAAGTGGCACATTAAGACTAGGTTCAAGAAATTGAGTGACATGAGGGGCATCTGATGCACCATAATGTAAATGCAGTTATTTGATCAAATCGAGTGTTTGACAAGAAAATGGACAAATTAAATTGATACAATCAAAATTGTATGCCATTTGTTCTTCATTGCCACTCTTGTCGTTACAAGCTCCCATTTTTGTTTAAAATGGGTTCTGCGGGCTATTTGATTGCCGGGGTTCGTATCGTAAAAAATATATGATGGACATTTGTTTATGTTTATGGCGCCCCCTGTTGGTTGGCAAGAGAGAAATGGCAGGCAAAAGCACAAACTTGCTGGGGAAATCCGTTTTTTGCTGTTGAACTTTGCTTCGAAAATTTAAAAATACCAACTTCCTTATCAAGCATAATAAGCTAATCATAGCTGATTTTATGACAAATTTAGATCAGGAAAAGGTTCTGCAAGCAATTTATAACCGATTATGTGGTTGTCAGTAGAACTAAGGTAATATTTTGCCTGCCAGAAAAACAACAGAGGGGTATGATGTCAACAAGTGATGTCATAGGACACATCATATTGACGTATATTATGCACCCTTTTTGGGGACATTAGCTAACAGTCCTATCCAACCTTACAACAAAGAAAAATTAGTCATGCGCTTTTTGTTCAACACTTATGGCGGCTGGCACAAGTGGGTTGTTGTTGTTTGTTTGTTGTTTTTTTTGAGGGGAGGACACGCGAATACGAAATAAAATAAGCAATGATAACGGTCGTAAACGAGTACAATGGTTAATCGCCTACCTGTGCAGTTTTATCATCGCCATTTAGAATATAATGAGTAGCGCAACTGCAGACATAACCATTTCTCCTGAAGCATTGATACTGCTAGGACGTGGTAAACAGAGGTGCTGACAAACCGCATTGGTGATTGCCACATTTATTGGGATCTGGTTTTAAAATGCAGACAGATTTTTTGAAGTTTAGAGATGAATTGTTAATTTATTTTCAAATTTAATATGCCAATTTGCTCTTAATTAGTTGTGTTGGCTTGAAAACAGAAATTAAAAATCGAAGTTGTCTTATCAAGATCGAGAGCTGGAAACAAGCTATGACGATGGAAAAATGACTAAAGCCACTATTAGCGATTATTCAAAGTATAATTGTCACCAAAACTGCATTTTTAAACATTGTATTGGAAATGAATTGTTGGAGTAAAAGTGGTAGCTAAACACGCCGTATTTGTCATGTATTGAATACATGTAGTCCAATCATCGTGCACGTTGTTTCGTGTTACGTAGGCTAAAGTATACCTGTTGTGATATGCGTTTAAGTCCAGATAGTGCTATAACGTACATGCTGCCAGAAAGTTGACTCAGTATTCAGGTGGAGGACACCCTCAACTTTATAATAACTGTACTTTATGCATTTGCATAATGCTCGTCCACAAACAACGTGTGAAATAGCTAAGCCCAAACGATCCTTTCTAAAAGATGGTATATAAATACAGACCACGGATTTTTCTGTTTATACACAGTATTATGGTACTTCTGTT
>JAMKCH010035136.1:0-26051 GCA_023653785.1 Ophioderma brevispina | reverse complement strand
CCCTCAGCAATTCGTTTACAGATACTGTATACAGAATTTGTTTGTTATTGAATTAAAAATGGCGGCAAATAAGCCATCAATGAACTGGAATGCCAGTGACCTGAAAGGAATGGAAGACGTTTAAGCAAAATTGCCAGTTCACCTTTGAAGGACCCCTCTCTGATAAGACAGAGAAAGCCAAGGTCAATTATTTAATGACGTATATAGGGGACAAAGGCCGAGAAGTCTATGGAACTTTTGAATTTGCGCCAGCTGCGGCAGAAGGTGAAGCGGCAGAAACAAGATACACTTGAAGGTGTATACGCTAAATTCGCTGAATACGTGGCTCCCAAAACTAACCAAATAAGAGGTACGGTCACCTTCAATAACCGAAAACAGGCAGAAAATGAAGAAGTTTGATAACTTTGTCACAGACTTGAAGATTTTGGTGAAAGATTGTGGTTACACCGACGAAGATCGAATGGTAAGAGACTGTATAGTCCTGCGATCCTTCCATGAAAAAGTAAAAGGAGAAGTGTATTGACGAAGGAGACACCCTGACACTGGCCAAAGCGATTGAAATTGGTAGAAATTATGAAACCCAATTAGACAGCATGAAGGCAATCAGAGGTGCGGAAGGAAATGTCAATGCCGTTGGTGATGCACGTCAAAATAGAAGACGTCAAAGAAAAACCACAAGTAACCAAAGCAAACCAAGAACTAAGAAAAAATGCACTAAATGTGGATACAGTCATCATGGCAAACAAGAAACATGTCCAGCCAAGAACAAAATATGTGACTACTGTAATGGAAGAAAACACTTTGCAACGGTATGCTTCAAGAAGAAAAATAAGGGAAATAAACTAAACTAAGTTGAAGATCTAGCCATGAAGTTCTGAGAAAAATCAGAATGGACTGACGTCGTGCACAAGGAATCTCCAACTTGGCTATACTACATGACAATACCACAGGCTTATCATTAAGTCAAACACCATGAGTCGTAAACCACTCAATTTGTAAATTATGCTACAGACATGCCATAATAGGGCTACGCAGTGTAATAATCAGATACATTTGTAAGGTGTGCTTAAATTACTCAACAGTTAAGCCCCAGGCCCACGTCCGTTGCCACTGTTTCATCGTCACTGCTATTAAAAGTGAACATCAATCATGTTCTGTTAAATTACCTGTGACATAACTAAAACTCCAGAAACTCCCCTGCAAAAGTAATCTCTATCAAACATAATTACCCTTGAACATTACGCGCCATGGCTACAGAGCATGCGCTCTGTAGCATGCGCACGATACACTCTACTATCAAAACAGGCCCTATTATAATTATTATTAACACCCCAAAACCATTGGCACTCTGGATGTTCCCGAAAACAATTGCATTTTAATGCATGGAGGCACACTCGCTTTCCAAACCTTCCGCTTCACTTGTAAGCATCCGTAAATAAATAATTCAACATATAATTTCACTTTTTGAAGAAGTCAAACCTCAATTTATTCTTATATTAATATTCTCTATCTCATTGCTCATTGGTCAATTCGATCCCGCCTGTTAAAAAATTGGAAGCCCGCGCATTTACATACGTACTGGCGGTGGAGGCCAACCATAGAAACACAACACTGTTTCAAATTTTGGAATAACGCAGTTCTTTCTCGATTCGGAATAACGCAGTTCTTGCTGGATTCGGAATAACGCAGTTCTTGCTGGATTCGGAATAACGCAGTTCTTGCTGGATTCGGAATAACGCAGTTCTTGCTGGATTCGGAATAACGCAGTTCTTGCTGGATTCGGAATAACACAGTTCTTGCTCGATTCGGAATAACGCAGCTCTTGCTCGATTCGGAAAAACACAGCTCTTGTTCGATTCGGAATAACGCACCTTCGGAATAACGCAGCTCTTGTTCAATGCGGAATAACACACCTCTTGCTCAATTCGGAATAACGTAGCTCTTGCTCGATTCGGAATAACGCAGCTTCGAAATAACGCAGCTCATGCTTAATCGGAATAACACACCTTCGGAATAACGAAGTTCTTGCTCAATTCGGAATAACACACTTTCGGAATAACGCAGCTCTTGCTCGATTCGGAATAACACAGCTATTGCTCTATTCGGAATAACGCAGCTTCGGAATAACGCAGCTTCGGAATAAAGTGCTGACCCCGTATTGACAATGTATTGTAGACTATACCTCTCTGCCAATTCCTTTTCGCTTCGTCAAAACGCCCGCATTCCCGCAAGACAGAACCGTATCAACGGACAAGGGAATGAACTTATATTAAGTCATTTTAACGTGTATTTCAATGCGAGGTTTATTTGGTGGTGTGCGCCCTTCTAACCAGTCGTCCAGCTGTAACAGACTAAAAAATCATGTTCATCATTTTAATCGTCGGTTGCTTTCAATATAATCCACAAATCGGCTTAAAAATAAATTAAAATACGACTCAAAACAGACTAATTGCAAATATTACAAAGTTATTGACCAAAAAGCTGTATAATGACTTACTCCATACACGATACAAAAAACTACCACTTTTTTAGCGTTACCAAATTTCGACGCACCACCGGTTTCATGAATAGACCAGTTAACATCAATGTTTGTAAACATGTTAGGGCCTGGTATCTTGAAATAGGTCGGCCTGACTGTTACACACCGGGCAATTGTATCTGTTAGAGTTTTAATACTATGGGCCATAACGATTCGCAGGAATGGATTCGCAGGCAACAAAAGAAGTGACCTAGGATGTTAACTGGTCTACTAAGAACATCCTATGATTTGTTTCAGCATTGTACCCATTATAGCCTAATCTACGAGATCACGGTTTATTCCGTATATGTGCAAGATATTGGACACTATGTCATGGGGAACTCTCCAGTTTCTTTCGGTGTAAAGCAACTGAGTGTCCCCCATGAGAGAGTGTCCTAGCTACCACAGCAACATGTACGGAATAACAGTGACCTTGTATACGAGGCCATTTGGGTACAGTGCTGAAACAAACGATGCATACAGCACTCAATGAGCTTCAATGGCGAAGACACACTGTTAGAAAATTTTCCGTAAATTTACGGAAATTTCTGGCAGCAGAATTTCCAGACTTTTTGGGTAAATTTACAGAATTTCCGTCAATTAACGGAACTTTGACAGTAATTTTAAAGAAATTTGTCTCATATTATGGGAAAAAATGTGTATTTTAACAGAATTGTCCGTAATTTAAAATCACGGAAAGAAAAAGTCCGGAAATATTGCTGCCAGAAATTTTTGAAATATTTCCGTAAATTAACATTTTTTATGTTTTTTATTTTTATTGTTTTCAAAAACAGATTTTCCGTAAATAATCTGTCTTCTTAAAGCGGCACTGGAACATTTTCACAAAATATGAAATTTCTTCTATTGCTCTCAAATGATAGTCTAGGCCACTAGAAGAACAGAGATATATCTTGCACATAAAAATAACATACCCCAAAACAGAGAGGGACGTTGATATGAGGATAAAGACATTCAGGTAAGGTAATTTGTAGGCCAACTTTTAAGTTTTCCATAACTTTAATCAACAGATGTGTATATTACATGAATATTTTTGACGCGTACTCACTGATATTAAAATCACAAAGGTTATAGACCGGTCAAACAGTGTGCATAGCGTGAGAAACATACATACGGAGTGCGTGTTCTTGTGTTAAAAGCCTTTTTCGTCGTCGGCTGCTGAAATAAGCGTCGCCGGCGACGTTAAATTATAAAATCGTTCTGTTTACCATAAGGAAGCTGATTTGGTCTTAATCATTTCGGATGAGGGCTTTTGTATATAAAAGCTTTAAAACCATGCAAAAATATCGATTTTGAAAAATCTTGAGGGCGCACTATTTTTCAAATGTGGCAGTGTCTCTTTAATTTAGGGAAATTTCTAACAGTGGAATAGACAGATGGGTGGTAGGACTCTCAGTCACGCGGACACTGTAGTTTATGACACCTGTGTCACGAACTGGCGAGTCCTAGTGATGTAGTGTCCTACCTATTGTCTTCTCCATTGTGTAATAAATGCATCACCTATTTCATCGCATATCCAGTCTACAAGGTCACGGTTTATTCCATTTATGTTGTCATGGTAGCTAAGACACTCTCTCATGAGGGACTCACAAGTTTCTTACACCGGTATACACTACAAGAAACTTACCTGGAGGACCCAGTTATTGAGTAAACAGTCGTGCATTAGCCCAAAATGGCAAATCCTCATTTTCATGAATAAAAGAACAACCAGTCTCGGTTTATTTGCATTAGATTAAGGCAAGTGTACAGAAAAATACCACAAACCAACAACAAATGAAACTGTTTATTGTACTAACTTCATCAGTATTTGTGTAGGACAAAATAAACTATACTCGATTCATCTGATATGTGACCCCGTACCATTCTTGCGGAAGTGAAAAATTCAATGAGGCGCAGGGACTTCTGTTAATCATGTTATTTTGAGGAATGTTAAGGCCTGAAATGCACTATTGTTCGTTTCCATACATGAATGAAATTGTATTTAGTGGCAGGTGAATGAGTTATATGAGCAGAGTGTCCTCCAAGATAATCCGGTGTGGCATGTGCATTTGAATTCTTTCATTTTCCCTCTCCGACTTAATTGAATAGGTCCAAAACTCCAGGGGGACGAACGTATCAACGCGAATCGACTATAACATATCTTTGGAAATGAGCATTGTCAGAAACCCAATCAGAATATAACAAAGAAAGATAAAAGCTATCATATTCTCCTATATTTAAAATGTAAATGGTGCCCGCCTCTCTGTTTTTGGCATTTGGGCCAGACTCCATCATAATTATAATGTTGCTGGGGGAAGGGGGGGGGGGGAGGTCGCCACTCCTTCCGCGCAGTGAGTCTGTTTTACATTTCCAGCACATGCCGGTGTGAAAGTAATCATAGTCTGGCAGGTATCATTGTCCGGGCTCCATATAGACGACAACGGAAATAAAGCATAAAACTAATGTTGCGTGAAGAGTCAACTGAATCGATTGCCCTATTGTTCACCATTGTTCCCGGACTGTGAGCCCGTAGGACTATATCTCCTGCCACACCGGTACCCATTTATACTCCTGGGTGGAGAGAGGCAAGCGATATAAAGTGCCTTTATACCCAAGTGCACAAAAATTGGTGACAGCGGTCCTCGAACCCACAACCTTATGCTTATGAGGCGAATGCTGATATAACTGCACCACATGTGCCTCCTATATTTGGTATCGCATGAATATTTTAATGAGGAAACGATTTGTGGATTTGTAATGGAATACTCACTATTTCCGAATTCAATTGGTTCATTAACCGTGCTAAAGTCCTTAAGCTCCATCGCTTCAATGTTGTTAGCAAGTAGATCTGAGAAAATGAAAATATTAGCAAGAACAAAGTTCCAAAGTGAAAACAAACGATTATTAAAACAACATATCTATATGTGTCTGGTGTTGTGTATACACATAATAAAGTCATCATAATTTACAACATCATGTCATATAATCAAATAATAAATTTTTAAGAAAATTCGAGCATCATTTGTTTTGCCAGTAGAATGGTACTTAGCTAACCACGAAAAAGGATTTAACAATGCACTGCTCTTTGTTTCAGAAAGCATTTTTGACGGGTTGTGACAATTAGCGACCCTGATGAATTCATCAGACTTGTACGGAATAAACTGCAGAATTATGCATAAGTCTGCAGCTTATTCCGTACAAGTCTGATGAATTCATCAGGGTCACTAGTGACCCAGGGTCGCTAATTGTCACAACCCCATTTTGACTTACTAATGGTTGTTGTCTCAGATGAATCTCCCTGCCGAAAGACATTAACTTCAAATGAATCTCCTTCGTGTACAATGTAAGTCGTCATGTCTAAATTGTAAGTTGACTCTGACTCTAGTTGATAGAAAATTGTGTATGCATATAAAGGAATCATTCAAAAATCACTTAAAACCCCGGTAACAAAAAGATAGGTCACAAAAGATGAACTTATATTTATCTAAAGGCGGGAGTGTCGTGCCACGTATTAGTAAAACTATTTCCAAATTTATTTATTACAGAGTACAGAGTGGGCCAAAAATGGTCCCTAATTTCGCCCACCATATTGCATCTATAAGCAACATAATTTCATATAATATTTCATAATATGTAATATCAGCGGAAAATATGTTTCCTAAGCTTTCTCCAATGATCATTCCAAATGGTTAGGTATAAGCCGAGCCATAGTCTTTTGAATGAAGTAGGCCTATTCGGTTTTGCGCTTTATCGAACGGATTCACATTAAAATGGGCGGCGTTCAGGGGAGCCAATCAACGTCTAAAAGAATATCCAGTTATTTACCATGTTTACTGAGTGCATAATAAATACAAGGTATTTAATCCTACGCGGTGCAGTCACAATTTAGAAAATATGCCCTGTAAAGTTCTGTTATCAAACAACATTGTAATAATCGGTTAGCAAGTGTGGTAATATTTCTATTTCGATTATAATTTGGCAGTTTGAAAATATCACGAAGATATAACAAAGACAAAAGGAAGGACCGTAAATTTATTTGAATTTATTTTTTCTCAACTTTCAAATCGAAATTGAACAAAAAATTCGCTAAATATGGTCGTAGCCGCGACGATAGACAAGAAAAAAGTCAGACTTTTATTAGTAAACAAAGGTCTTACTACAACCATTTCCAATACAACAGTTACTAATTAGATTTCAACAGGCGAAACAAGCATGACTGCATTGGCATAAAAACAAAACACTTCTTGAACAGTAAACCTGGGCAAATGCTGGGTGCAAAGGAGTAATTGAAGACATGTGGGCAAGAAGTACTTAAGTCCATTTCTTGGGAAATTGAGTTATACATGTTTTTCGATTGTCTGCGGGGTAAACATAATTATGGTAATAACTAATGGCCGGTATTCACAAAAACGGGTTAACTTTAACCCAGTGTTAATTTTAACCCTGGGTTAAATATCCCATAGAGGATAACATGAATTTAACCCATGATCGTGGGTTAAACCCTGTTTAAAGCGGCACTGGCACATTTTCACAAAATATGAAATTTCTTGAATTTGCTCTCAAATGATAGTCTAGGCCATTGGAAGAACAGAGATATATTTTACACATAAAAATAACATACCCCCAAAACAGATAGGGACATTGATATGAGAATAAAGACATCCAGGTAATTTGTAGGCCAAATTTTAAGTTTTCCATAACTTAATCAACAAATGTGTATATTACATGAATATTTGTGACTCGTACTCACTGATATTAAAACCACAAAGGTTATAGACCGGTAAAACAGTGTGCATAGCGTGGGAAACATGCATACGGCGTGCGTGTTCTTGTGTTAAAGCCATTTTCGTCGTCTGCTGAATTAATGTCGCCGGCGACGTTAAATTATAAAATCGTTCTGTTTACCCATAAGGAAGCTGATTTGGTCTTAATCATTTCGGGTGAGGGCTTTTGTATATAAAAGCTTTACAACCATGCAAACATATCGATTTTGAATAATCTTGAGGGCGCACTATTTTTCAAATGTGCCAGTGTCTCTTTAAGAACAAACATTATTACGAAATAATAAACCAAAATGAAAGAAATGATAGGTTTTTCAAATGTGCCAGTGTCTCTTTAATCCTGGGTTAAAGTTAACCCGCTTTTGTGAATACTGGCCAATGTGTTTAATTTGAAGTCTTTTTTTTGGTGGGGGTGCTTAAATCTCAAATCAATCAGCTGATCAATATCAGTAAATCATTCTTTCCCCATTTTTTATAATAAAGGTCCATGATCCAATCGCTAATAGCCTCGTCACCAGAAGCCCCATATTTTACCGGAAGTGGTCAACATTTTGGTGTCAGAAGAAAGCTACTATTTTTCTCATTTACCCTGTGAAATCGTAGAGCCAAAGGATGTTTGGTTTGGAAGTTATGAGCGAAAATGTGCCCCATTTTGGTCGACCAATATTAATTTTACACAGATGGGGCTTACAAAATCACGTTTTTAGCTTTCGCATCAAAACGGATTGAAATATCTGCGCGAAACTTTACAGATGGGTTTTTTTTGGAGTGAAGGCCAATCTATCAAAATGAAAACTTCATATCCTTAAATCGGGCCATCCACCCTTAAAATGACAGGAGGATATTTTTTGACAATTTCCATGTCTTTTTCGGACAAGTTGGTGAACGTTTTAAGGCATAAACATGTATCGAAAGCTGACAGGGGTTTGTTTGTGATATTTCTTCTTGAATTTAGCCAGAATTAGTTTAATTGGATATAATAGCTAATGATGGTTTGATTTATTATTTTAGTTTCCTCTCAAAAAATCTTTGTTATCAGCAAAGAAGAAATGAATATACTTACCAACAGCTTCCGGACAAATAAGAACAGATTCAGAAGGTGCTATTACAGTTCCAAGATGGGGAGAGGAGAGGAAGATCTTAACAGCCTTCCAGTCTGTGTCATTTATCGCGATCTCGTGATTGATGGTTCGAGACTCCGCGCCTGTAAATGCAATGCTTGTGGTTGTAGAGTCGTCACTTCCTCTTGTTGCAGGGATGTTTTCTATGGTAATATCTAGAATTATGATAACGTTTGATAAATAAAAATTGAATCAAATTAGGCATGTCGTTTATGAGCAATTAATTTTTCTTACAAGCCGGTTAGGCCTCCGAACACTTTCACTGAATAGTCCATCTTCCTTCGATGCTTATATACTGTATAACACTTAAGTGTGCGGGGGGTTCATGTTTTAACGGTAAATTATTTTACCCAAGATTTCTTTGTATATGCCTAAATATCATTTGTGCATATTTTGGTGGAAAAAAATCAATTCGGCCATATTGTTTTGAACGGTAAATTAGTTTACCCAAGATTTCTTTGTAATTGCCTAAATATCAGCTGCGCATTTTTTGGTTGAAAAATATCAATTCGGCCATATTTTTTGAACGGTAAATTATTTTACCCAAGATTTCTTTGTTATGCCTAAATATCAGCTGCGCATATTTTGGTGGAAAAATATCAATTCGGCCATATTGTTTTTGTACCAATTAGCATAAATAAGCATATTGGTGGTGTTATTAAAAAAAATTGTTTTCCCCCCTAAATCGTTATGGAGTAACGTTTTCGAATTTTTATTTTAACAAAGTAATTGTATTTATGTCCTACTATTATGAGCCAAAATTTTATTGAAAAAGTCATTCGGGATTTTTTTTTTTATTTTTGAGCGGAAGAATTTCCTGCGCGTCATAAAAATCGGTTTTTGGACCGTCATTTTGAATCTGTATAACCGATTTTTATTTTGGACCCCCTTATGCCTTAACGGGAGTGCAAAAAACCGTATGCACTAAGGTGTTAAGAGGTTGACGATAGTTTAGAGTCAGAGTATATCTTTGATTGTTTGTTAAAAAACAACGAGTAGCACAGATATGAACACATAATGCTCCTAATTACATGTTTGCCTGATTAATTTGAAAATGGTTTTAATTTTGTATTTCGGGAAATGAGAAGGATGAAAATTAGACTTCCTTCACACAGAAGGTATTTCAGACTTTTTTTGTTGTCACAAATACCCTTAACTTATTTAATTTGAGAAATGTTAACGACACAAACATATAATAAAGTTACGGTAATTGTGCAAAAAAGTAGTAAGTAACAATTTATACTTATATTACGCTTGTTGCTGTAACATAATTGATTGCTGAAGTTTACTTTTTAAGTAAACCAGATTCAAATCAATTAAGTTAATAATTCAAAGTTATAACAACAAGACAATTTGTAAAACCAAAAAAGGACACAAACAAACAGTGACTTATCTTATTTTCACTTCAAAATTTTGATAAATAGTTACAAAATATAGTCCTTTAATATTTTTTCCTTTAATATTTTTTTCATTCCCTGCAAGTTATCGGAGTATCTGGTTTCAAAAGCAGAGGGTTCCGGTGTGAAAGCAGATATAGTCCGGCGGGAGCCATAGTCCGGGCTCCATAGACGATAACGGAATAAAGCGTGAAACTAATGTTGCGTGAAGAGTCAACTGAATCGAGTGCTCTATTCTTTACCGTTGTAGCCGGACTATGAGTACGCCGGACTATAATTACTTCTACACCGGGTTCAATTCCCAGTTAGTTAAGCCCACGTGTATAAAAATGTACTTACATGATTAATTGACAGCTAACGTATTAAGGCTGACTCGGAGATTTTTGAAATATAATTTTTTTGTGTATTTATTGAAAGTAGTCAACTAGAACTAATGATAGTTACCTAAAATGCCCAATTCCAAAGTTTGAGATGTATCCGATCTTTTGTTTCCATGCAGTAAGCATTTATGTGTAGTATACAGTGCCATAGGATACTGTGTATAACAACATTTCCGGATCCGGAAATTTATAACAAAGTTGTGATTTTCTATATGAAGGACTTCGATTTGAGCTTAGCTATTTCACACAAAAACTAAAACACAATTTGCTTGAAAATTGAGGGCGCCCTCCCCGGGAAATCGCTGAGTCAGCCTCTAAGATGAACAACATGAAGGCATATAGTTTCCTCAAACCTTTAATCTTTTTGTTTCTTTCACTATTTCCCCACATCCCCTATAACATTAATTTGAGTTCCAGCAATTTGATTAATAATTGGATTCACTCGATAAATTCTTTGTGTACTTACTAAATAAGCGCAATAGAGTAGTGTGATTTTGAGTAACGTGCACAATATTTTTATTACCTATAGTTTGGTAGTTGGAGGCAAACATACAGATATGGTCCAAACCCTTCTACTCACAAGCTTAAACTATTACATCTAGATATCAATGCCATGGAAAACCTAGAATAGGTTAGCCCATAAACTCAACAGAGAGCGTTGAGCCAAACATCATGTGGCAGACAATAGAATCTGGAAAGCAAGGGAGCACAAGGAACCAGAGAAATGGGAACAGATCAGATCAGATCGCAAGCCAGAAAAGGCCAAAGGTGACAATAACCAATTACTATTTATCCAATTTAAACATGTACCGTACTTACCAACGCTTTGATCACTGGCCAACATTCCCTTTCTTTCAATAGTAATAATGGCGCTGTTTGTGGTTCGATTCAACAAATAAACCGGCGACGAGAGCCAGAAGTTCACTACAACAAAACAAAGCCAAGAATTAACAAATAAAACTGACGTGACATTATTAGTGTTAGTGTTAACGTAGTCAGCCATTTTAGTGGACAAGATAGACGCATTCTAAAATCTTGTTTAAAGTCCTTGGAACAGTTGTTAAAGGGGGATGGCCCGATTTAAGGATATGAAGTTTTCATCTTTATAGATTGGCCTTCACTCCAAAACCCCATCTGTAAAGTTTCGCGCGGATATTTCAATCCGTTTTGATGCGAGAGCTAAAAGTGTGATTTTTGTAAGCCGTGTAGAGTACTGTGTAAAATTAATATTGGTCTACCAAAATGGGCACATTTTCGCTCACAACATCAAAACCAAACATCCTTTGGCTCTAAGATTTCACAGGGTAAATGAGAAATATAGTAGCTTTCTTCTGATACCAAACAGTTGTCCACTTCCGGTAAAATCGGGGGCTTCTGGGGACGAGGCTATTAGCGATCGGGCCATAGACCTTTGCACGCAGGGCAATTCTGTTTAAGTTATAAGCCAGTCAGTAAGTCAGTGGCTTTTGAGATGGCTTTCCAAATATTTACAGGTCATTTGGGGTGCCATCTAAAAACAAACAACAAAGGCTAGGGCTTCTTTGGACTCATTTAAATGCATTTTCACGTGGATTCTGAATATGCTCATGAAAATAAATAATTTGGAAATGTTTATAAAAAGAAAACACAAAAATTGCCGCATGCAAAGATATAGGCAGCTATTGCAAGAAAATTAAGCTTTAAGCACATTGTTATTATAACTTGCTCACCCCCACCCCCACCCGTCCTCTTCCAAGTCATTGTTGAAGTTAACATGCATAGCATGAGACTTTAGTGAAAGAGTGTGCGCTTTCGGATAAAATTGTGAATTTTTGCACACAAGTACTTTAGGCATTGATAATCCATAAAATTATGGAAGCACTTGCCAACCCCCACCCCCTTAATAGACTCCAGCTTGGGTTTCAAGGTTATACAGGGGTCACAATATTGAAATGTTCCGACTGTGTTGAAAAGCACATCATGATGTTTGTCTGATTACAAGGATTCCAAAAGGTAAAGTGTACACTATCTATGGCTTATAGTTTCGGAATTATTGGGTAAAAACTGTAAAAATAGTGAAAAAGCAATTTTGATGTGTACATGGGTCAAAAGTTAAAAAGTTGCTTTGATTCAGATAATATGTGGTGCAAATTGTTTTCCTAGCTTAAAGGATTTAAATAAGGAATAGTTTGCCTTATCTGTTATGCTTAGATTTTCCGTTATCCAACAAAGTAGGTCACAGGTCAATAGAATCCTTTACCTGCCAATAGCTGTTGAGTTTATTCGCCATTTGGTTAATAATCAAACACTTAAGATAGTAAAAATAATAATAATAGCAGAGATTTATATAGCGCCTGATGCTATTTGCTCTCGAAGCGCTTTTACAAATGGCCGCTGATCACTGTGGCCCAACCATACCATAAACCATTTAGCATCATTTCAAGGGATGCAGTAGATCAGGATCAGCGCTTCCCTTATAGGCCAGGAAAGATAATGACATTTGTTTGTGTAACCTAGAACTAATTGCTATCAAAGGGTTTTTTCTTCGTTTTCTTCTTCATTTCTTTGAAGTATCAAAAATGACATACTAAAAGCCCGAGAAAATCCGGGTTGCAGAAATATGTCTAATTTGCATAAATTCAAAATGGCCACCATTTCAAATGACTTTTGTCCATAACTCAAGATCCGAGGGTCGTAGAGATGTAATGTTGGTTCTCTACCCATGTTTTGGGGTCTTCGAACTCAATACGAACGTTAATAGTAATATGAGATGAGTGGTGTAAGCCTTATTTGCATAAATCCAAAATGGCTGCCATTTTGTTGAATTTCTTGAAATGAGATATGTTGAAACTTCATTCTGGTGTCCATTGTTATCAAAAACACCATCATTATTAAGCTGCCATTTAAAGACACGAGACTCCAACTGATGAATGAACAATATCTATTTAAATATTTGTGAATTCAAAACTTCTTGATCAATTTATAAATAATACAAAAGATAAAATCTTACAATGTATACACATAAAAATGACACAATCAGAAGGGGGAAAATTCATTTTACAGGCTTTGGTAGCCCAATGGCTTCATTGGCAAAAGTAAAGGAATAGACCGTATTCAATAGCCAGCCATGTTGGTGGACAAGATAGACGCATTCCAGTACTACAATACTTTCACCTGTCAATGATCCCTGTGCACTCACTAAACATGGATCGATTGACAGCTCAATGTATAATATTGTAGTCATGGAATGTATGCATCTTGTCCACCGACATGTCTGGTGGCTGACGTCATATTGAATACGGTCTATTACTGAAATCTTTTCTGAGCAGCTCAGAATGTGAAATTTCCTCCTTCACTGTCTATAAGATCCAGCAAAGCTTTTTCATGCTGTTAATAAGTTTTCTGCTGATCCAAATTATTCAGTGTCGACTGCTACTCTTGTCCCATTTTTTTTCAGAAAGGCTTGAAGGAAGCATGGCTTTACTGATGTGATACCAGGAGTGATCGTGGACCATATTTTTTTATGAGGTTAAAACACATAGGTGTGTTTTACAAGAAGATTTAATTTATCACTTTGGTCAGTATTAGCTATGCATAATGAGACTGAATTCAGAAAAGGCGTTTTTTGACGGAAAGGGACAACTTCTATTTACCCAAATGCCACAATTAGTGAAAATATTATTGCTGGTTCTAAATTTCGAGCAAATTTGTCAAATGAAACTGTCAAATTTTCCGAAAATGATATAGAAGTGATTTTTTTGTCAGTTATTTAACTTTTCAAAAACTTTTTTCATTGCTCTGGTAGAACATAATCGAAAAAAGTGAACTTTTGGAATGAGGATGCAAAATGTGCCTATCCCAACAGATGTTGTTAAACACCCTTAACGATTGCCGCTGAGTCTTCATCTAAACTCTACATGTTTTCCATTATGTAATTATGATGCACCAAACTATAACTCTCCCACCGTAAAACTCCTCAACATTAATTGTTAAAAACGCCATCGGTACAGGTGAAAAAATGGAACAGAGATAAGCACTAAGCTTAAAGCAGCTAGGGTGTAGCCGCAGATGTTCAGAATGGAACTGTCGGTAACGTGTGTCTCTTGGAGGAGAATTGCAGTGACTTTGTGCGTATGAGTGAGGTGTTCGATTATGTTTATCTTAGCCCTAGTGAGACCTTCCACGTTTAATTGGAGCACTGAGATGCCATCTGACTTGACATCTGGTGATGCCTGCCCTGATAAGGGCACGTGTGCCAGACTGGCATCAGATAGTGTCCTCTGACGGGGCATAATTAAAATACAGTGAGATAAAAAGACAACAGTGAATTAAAAAGTTTTTTTTTTTTTTTTTTTTTTTTTTTTCAGAAAGGCTTGAAGGAAGCATGGGTTTACTGATGTGATACCAGGAGTGATCGTGACCAATTTTTATGAGGTTAAAACACTAGAAGATTTTATTTATCACTTTGGTCAGTATAGCTATGCTAATGAGACTGAATTCAAAAAGGCCCCCCCGGGGGGGGGTGGTGGTTTTGACGGAAAGGGACCTTCTATTTACCCATGCCACAATTAGTGGTAAAATAGTATGCGGTTTCTAAATTTCCGAGCAAATCTTGTCAAATGAAATTTCAAATTTTCAGAAAATGATATAGAAAGTGATTTTTTTGTCAGTTATTTAACTTTTCAAAAACTTTTTCATTGCTCTGGTAGAACATAATCAAAAAAGTGAACTTTGGAAGAGGATGCAAATGTGCCTATCCCACCAATGTGAACCCTAACATTGCCGCTGAGTCTTCATCTACTCTACATGTTTTCCCATTTGTAAGTATGATGCACCAAACTAGAACTCTCCCACCGTAAACTCCTTCAACATTAAAGGGTTAAAACGCCATCGGTACGTGAAAATGGACAAGATAAGCACAAGCGTAAAGCAGCTAGGGTGTAGCCGCGGATGTTCAGGATGGAAATTGTTGCCGGCGTAGCTTGTCTCTTGGAGGAAATTGCAGTGACTTGTGCGTATGAGTGAGGTTGTTCGATTATGTTTAATCTTACCCTATTGAGACCTCCACTTTAATTTGGAGCACTGATATGCCATCTGGCATCAGATAGTTTCCTCTGACGGGGCATCATTAAAATACAGTGGATAAAAAGACACAGTGAATTAAAAGACAGTGAATTAAAAAGGACAACAAGTGTTAACTTGGCCTCAGTTGATTATCATTCGCCTGAAAATATCAGTTACCGGGGTTCACAACGAGGAGGTTGATAATCTTGAACACCGAGACGCTACCCAGGGGCTGCCACCTTTGCTAGTAACTCAGCCCAATGGAAACAACTTGCAACCTCACCTGCAGATTCAACTCTGGAATGGGCGACGACACAAATTGTAGATGTCCACATCAATGTCTACAAGCCACCTAACCATCGGCTCAGCAGACTCCCTACCACTTAAGGTGCACCCTCTTTATGCTGGCGGCTTTAATAGCCATAGCATTTACCTGGGTTTAAGGAAAACAACCCTAATGGAGCTACTCTAGAGGACGGCCCAAATCCGGTGTACAACTTTTGCACGACCCCACGCCACTCAGACCGTTCAACTCTGGCGGTGGAATACTCTACAAACCCTGACTGCCTTTGCAAACATGTACACCATCTCCATTCACCGTACTGTTCTCGACCGCTTTCCGAAGTCCCCACACAGACCATCACGGATCGCTCAGGGAGCCTAGCTAAGCCTGTACCAACAAACCAGTGAAAAGGTGGAACTTCCGCAGGGCAGACTGGACCGTTTCAAGAACCTGCTGGATTCCGAAGTGCCCAACATCCCGACAACAACCTCCTCCAACCTGGAAATTCTTACACAGCACTGGCCAACTCTTTACAACAACAAAGAAACCATCCCATGTCTGCCGTCGCAGTTATATCCCCATCCTTGGGATGTGGAATGTGACACTCTTTAAAATGATTTCCTGAATTCTTAACCCGGGGCTAAGCTTCATCCAAGGCTTCAGATCTGACAAACTGCTTGGACAGGAAACGCCGTGACGCTGGGAGGAGACGTCAAGGAATCGACTTCAACACACTCCACAGGACGGCCTGGAAGACATCAAACCGTCTCACCGGAAGAATTTCAAAACCATCGAAATATCCAGTGACTGCCAACTCAATTGCTGAGCAACCCCTCGCAAACGGTCGTTTCAAGCACATTGATACGGAGCACACTCGCTCTTCAAAAGAGATCACCAACCGTCGTCGAGCCCCTGGCGCGGACGGGTCACTTTCAACACCCTTCCTCATGATGGAGCTTACTCTGGCTAGCAGCCCAACTAAGAGTGGAAAGCCCAGGACCCTGATAACATACAGCAGAGTTCTGATGCAATGCGCCCACGATGTCTAGATTGGCTCCAGGCGTTCTACACGTGTTGCCTCACAACCAGTCCCTTACCCAAGATCTGGAGGAGAGCTACTCTCATCGCACTCCCTAAACCAAACCAGCCTGTCGACACCCTAAGAACTACCGCCCAATATCATACTGTGTGTCTCCTTCAAACGCCTTGAGAGGATGATCCTGGACCCGCTGGAGCCCGTCGTCGAACCCCTCTGCCTGACGAACAGCAGGATTTCGCCGTGGCCGGAGCACTGTCACCCAGATTGTAAAACTCACAACTGATATTGAGGAAACTTTGAAAAGCTCGCCGTAAGGCAGGTGTCATCTTGGTGGCCCTTACTGCAACAGACGACACCGTGTGGGCACAGGGCCTGACACTCAAGCTCTCAGGACCATCCCGGATCTCACCATTTGTACAATTCATATGTAACCTGCGGGCAAACCGTAGCGTTATTCTCAAGACCAGTGATGGGACATAGTCGCCTGCCCGTCGTCCTGAGGAACGGAGTACCACCAGGATCTGTAACTGGCTCTATGCGGTTCAACGTTATATCAGCGACTTACCTCAAACAACATCTAGACAAAGGGCTACGCCGACGATCTTGACCTCCTCCACTCGGACAGCACTGACAAAGTAGAAAAAGCCCACTTACGACAGCCATGGCCTACTTGCACATATCTGAAGACCTGGAGACTGAAGGTGAGTGAAGCCAAGACCACCGCTACTGCCTTCACCTCAACACCAAAGAAGCTCATCGTCACCCCCCCGCTTCAAATCAACCGCATTGGGCGCCTCTGCCATAACACTCCTACCCAACCTACTGGGATGAAGCTTGACCGGCATCTTACTTACCGGTAGCACCACAAGTCCGTATGCGCCAATGTATCTGCGAGGAATACCTCCTGTGCCGACTTGCGGGATCTTCATGGGGTGCCAGCCACGACCTACGCACCACTGCCTTGGCTCTGGGTCTAGCAGCACTGCTGAATATGCCGCCCCAGCATGTTGCAACAGCTCCTCACCCAAAGAAGCTGGATACTGTACTCAACGAGAAACCTTGAGAACCATCACTGGCTCCTCCGTCCTACTCCATCTGAATTCCTACCAGTCTTTCAGCAATTGCACCTGCAGCACTTCGGAGAGACACCACACGCATAAACTATTGAATAAGGCTCTGCTGAACAACGAGCACCTGCTGCATAATAACGTCAAAGAATCACACCAACTCGGTAGACAGACAGAGACTGCGCTCTCGCCGACCATTCTGCCGACACGCCGCTAACCCTCAGTTCCCCATTCAACATCTTACGACATGGAAGTACTGCCTGGCCTTGATAACTCCAAGACCAGACCAATTCCTATCACACCTAAGACAGAACTACCACCTGGCAGAATCTCCCACGCAAGGAATGGTCAACCTTAAACCGGATTCGCACCGAGTCGGTCGTTCACAGCAATATCACCGATGGGGGCTGGCGCCATCGCCAGCCTGCCAAGGTGGCTCTCTATCACAGACAGCGGATCACATTCTAATAGTGCCCGACCTTTCGTCGCCGGTGACATAGATTTCTCTAACCCCAACAACCAAGTGAGGTTGGCTCCAACGCGTACACATGTTTAGCTGCTGCTCATACGCAAGAAGAAGCGTAGCAATACTGGGCACATTTTTTTGAAGATCGCCCCCAATTTTGCAAAAGTTTTGATATTTGGCACATTACGTTTGGTAATTGTCTAGGAAACTATAACTGCCAACGAGAATGCTAAAAATCGTGATTTATCATAAAATAAACGATTTGGTAAGTCGAATGGGAGCCCATTGGACTTGACATAGTGACACCTCGAGAATAACCTCTAACTTGACAATCTCCTGAACCAATAAAACAACTATGGAGGACGTAGACACGTACATGGCGCTATTTCCCGCTATTTCACATCGGAAGGCGGTTTTCCCAGCAGCCGTTGAATTATTAGCGGATATCCCGAAATAATTATTCTAATTAAAACAAAATTCCTTCGTTTGTGACACACAGACATTTTCGAGCTTAACTATTCACAGGTATAGTTTTACTAGCCAGTTACCAATGCACCGTGTAAAAATCTCAAATTTTTTAAAATATCAAAATTGGGGCGCTCTTAAATGTGCTAATATTGCTTTAAGGCCTTTAAACGTTTTAATATATTTTTCCTTGAAATAGGCATACTTAAGGAACCACATCATCCCACGGAATTTAAGCCTATATCGCAAACCGGCTATTTGAATTTTTTTTAATTGTTAAATAACATAGTTTAAATTTATATTAAAATTCATTGGGGAATTGACAAGGACATCGCCGGATAGAATGAAGGACGCCCTCTATAGTTTTCATGAGAACGAATGACTGTGAAACGTTTTGCATATAAAGCGACATACTCAAAGTTTACTTTTTGCTGGTTTCAAAAACTCCTACTTTACATAAATTCCCAAAAAGTCGGATTTTATGGAAAGTTATAATCGGCTTCAATGGGTAATTTAATTTTCCAATGTGAACCCGTTCCCCCCCAAGGAACCACATCCGCTTTGCCACATGTGCGCTCTAGTTTTAGCAACATATCTATGAGTGGCATTCTGGTTCTTGGGGGGAAAGACCTCATTTTTGCATTTTTGTTTCTGGGGGGCCGGAACACTAAATTGAATCGCCAAAAACAACAACAACTATGCATACAAACCATATCACATCACTCTGCGTTACAGGCTGCTATCTACCAAGGGCTCAGTTCAGTAGCCTTGATGAGCTCAGTTAATATACTCTGACCATGCATATCGGGTATCATAAATTCATACAAGGATGATTTGCATCAATACAATGGTGAATGAAGCGATTGAACTGTGCCAATGGAATTGGGATTTTATTAGCTTATAGTTAACTTGGTCATGATATACGGCATGGGCCATTGTGTTGCATTCCAGGGTCGGCTTGGTGTAAGACGGTTATATAATCCAATCTTAGCACAATAAGCTAATAGGTATGTGGGTATTGTTATAAAGGGCTGCCTCATGTAGCCTCTTGTAGCTATGAGGACAAAGGTCTTCTAGACATCACTTACAAGCTCCATAACAAGGGCAGCTATGCAACATATTCCTGTTTAAGTAGTAAATGGTCATTGAATGGAGTCAATCCTAAGCTTTGGCCTTGTCAGAGAGCAAGCCCCTGAATTTTCTCAGACTTTTTCTCATTTGTTTCTTGATACAAGTGTATTTTGTGGATAAGAAACCCTTGCGTATATGATAAATTAGGTGTCAACACCAACTAAAAATTGATGGTGAAATTAACTATGATGATTACAGAGGGCCTCCTTCTTTCTTTCTTAGCCGGCGATGTCCTTTAAAATATTAGATTGTTCTTTGTGTCCATGCAAAAAATAGCATCAAATGGCCGCCACTTTGGATTTATGCAAATTGAACCTGAACCAAATGTCCTATGTTATTCGTACTGTCAGACCCAGATAGCAAGGCGACGTCGGTTGAACGTCCCCCATGGTCGGCCACGGTCGGGTCGCTAAATTCGACCACCAGCCAACGTTAATATGACGTTGTTTTACCAACCAAAACCATGTTGTTTGTTGACATGATACCGACGTTAAAGTGAACGTTGGCATCCGACTACAAATTGATGGGTGCCATACAACGTCGGAACACGATGGGCCAACGTTGTGCAGAAACGTTGGAAGTTGGTCGTCATATGGGCCAACGTCGGCAATGTCGGCGCGGTCGGCAAGGCCAACGGCGAGCCCGTAAGGTGCTGTCGAAACCGATCATGAAGTTACTTTAAATGGGTTGACAGATGGGTGGCAAGGCAATCGTTGGCCCAACGTAGGATTACGACGAGAACATGGAATTGACTTAGAAGTTGTGTCCATGGAAATGAAAATAATGTTACATGTATAGGTAATTTGATTAAATCAGTGCTTGTTTGCAATTTTGGATCATTAAGGGTTCTAAAATTGATTTCATTTGTTTTGGGAATTCGGCACGAAGACACGTCAACCCAACGTTGGCCCAACGTTGCGAAATTGAGGGGGGGGGGGTGGTCTTGACGACCTCTCTTTTCTTACTAATTTTAATTTTTTGACCATTTTTACTCTTCTCCTGTGGTACTACATTTAAGTTTTTTTATTTAGTGAATGGAATTAATTGCATTTTGGCAGAAAATTGTCTTTGCGGCTTCGAATAGAGCAATCATGCACAGTTGAAAAAACAAATTTTGTTCACCTGTTTGACACCATAGACTAAATATCTTATCTTGTCAGGAAAGATTTCGTTTTACTGTTACTGTCCGAACTTGTTTCATTGCACATCAACCTCAAAGTTTATGAACAAGCTAAACATCTGTCATATTCCTAATTTAGTCTGGAGGAATACATTCCTTTAATAGGAAACAGAATACAACCTACCGATTTTGATAATAATTAGCACATTTAAAAACAAGCAATCACAATTCCTTGACTCGACACAGCCCAACTTTTTAAAAAGCCCAACGTTGGCGACCTATTTCTGACGTTGGATCAACGTTATGCCAACGTCAAACTTTTGTACGTTTGGCCAACGATGGCCCTGGCCGAAAATGACGTTTGTCAGACGTCCGTTTTGTAACGTTGGTCCAACGTCCGGACCTACGTTTGCCCAACGTGGTCCAACGTTGTCTTGCTATCTGGGGAATTGTGTTCACAGAATTTGAACATGGGTATAGACACTGAAATTAATTCTGCTCCGAGTTTCAGAACTCCAGATATTAACATAACTCCATTAAAATGGCGGCCATTTTGAATTTATGCCAATAGGCATATTTCTGCAACACGGATTTCCTCGGACTTTTAGAATATCATTTAGGTACCTTAAGCAAATGCATTGTGCAAAAAAAACCTTTGATGAATTTCTTGGTCAAACTCAATGTTCTTGGACTATTATCAGCAAACATCATCGAGATAACCATCGCAACAGTGTGGCAGAGATTAGTCCTCCGGCTTACAGTCCGGGAACAACGGAGAACAATAGGGAACCGATCAGTTGACGTCTCATGCACATTAGTTTCACGCTTTAGTCGTTATCGTCATGGAGCCCCGACTATGGCTCCTACCGGACTCATATCTGCTTTCACACGGTAACCAGCGTCCAAATATCGCAATGGGGTAATTCGGGAAAACCAAACGGTTAATTATGTCCTGGAAATGTACAAATAGCCGAATCTCAGAGGGCTCGAACGCACGCCTATACGCATGGATGAGCACAATACACTGGAGTCGAGCGTTTAACTCATTGAGCTATTTTGTCAGCTTAAATAAAAAACTCTTCCTATATGAGCTGAACCAACAACTTGAACCACGTTGCAAAAATTGGAGCAACTTTTAATTTTTGATCCTGTACAAACCAAAATTGACTTAAAATCGTACTGGAGTAACTTTTTATTTCAGCAATGTATGTGTATTTAAACAAAAATCAAACAAAAATACATACATTTTGTTCTATAAAAAATCAGATCATATTGTGCACAAGACCCATTTTAAAAGGTATATCTGATTTTGGTATCCCAGAGATACCGTAATACAAACAAATGATTACGAGTCCACTTTTGGGCGTTAACGCTCTGTTGCACTGTAACACACCCTAACACAAGAAGTTAACGACACTGACAAGGACGAACTATGCCCTCAAAAACCTCCCCAAACAAACCTGAAGCATCCAAGCAGAATATAAAGTTTAACACTTATTCAATATTAAGCTGTTGTCTCAGGTCAACTATAAATGACTTTTAAAATTCAAAGGACCTGTATTGAGTTCAATTAAAATCAGTCCAAAGACCTGTTATGAACTTCCTCTGTTCAAAATGTTTCCAGGCAGCTGTAACAGCGAAATAAGATTAACAGTAATTATTCCATATTAAATATAATATATTGAATGGCTTTGAGTATGATACAAGAATATATTGCACGAGCTAGAAAAATATTGTACAGGTCGAAGACGAGTACAATATTATTATTCTAACGAGTGCAATATATTCAAGTATCATAAAAAAGCCATCCAATATTATTATTATTATCAGACTGACAAAAAACAAACCTTGCATTGACAGTGTTGTAGTCCAACTGGCGAGTCTTGATTAAACACACTAGTGTACCAGTCTGAATGATACAGTGTTTCAACGATGTTGTTCTCGCTAAAAATCCGGGTATTACAAACGTTGACCTTCGTTGAATAAACAAATGACCAAATATCTCGGAAAGGAAGCACCACACGCCTGTGACCCAATTGACTTTTTTTATGATTACCTAAGTAATAATTTGAGCTATATTTCATTAGATTTAGAGCAGTTTAAATATTTCACCCAGTCCCCCATAGTAACTTTATCCATCTCCTGGGGCTACGCGTAGCAACAGGTCTCCGGCTGACATTTATATTTGCAAACGTTATTTTTTCTCTGAATTTTCCCCGTATATTCAGCTATTGGTATCTCGTTCGTTTTAACAAAACCTGGTATATCTAATTGATCGTTTGTGGAAATACAGCAAGGTGAAAATCAAATTTAATTGTTGGTTCTCTCTATGAGCTGATTTTAATTTATATCACCTACAGGTCCTTTTAAAAAGTAGTAGTTTAAACATAAGAGAAATTATACTTTTTAAAATTCATACAATCATAATATTTTAAAGTTTAAATGTCTGTTGATAAGCAAAGATGGATTCGCATAATTGAATAAAAAATGTGTTGCTATTTGACGTGTTGGATCAGTAGTATACGCTCGTAAATTTATGATTTTGGACTTGGTCATAATTTATTCCATGATGCATTGATGTATCAAGTTTGTCCGAAAGTTATAGTTCTATTATGTTATAAGTACATTTCTTTGCAAAATTAAATACATGCTTTATATTTAAGGGTTAAATGGTGAAATATATGTTCCGTGTTTGAGTTCCTGTCATTGCAGATCTATTTCGAAACTCTTGCGATAACGTAAAGTAAATGATTGGGGTTGGTACATTTTGTGACCCCACTTTGTCTGCACCCACTTTGTCTGCACCCAGTTTTGCTCAGAATTCAGCAGCCTTGACGGAATAAAGTGCACGTGATACTGTACTTTATTCCGTAAAGGCTGCTGAATTCTGAGCAAAACTGGGTGCAGAAAAAGTGGGTGCAGACAAAGTGGGGTCACAAAATGTACCAACCCCAATGATTGTCCCCATGTCCCGCGGTTACTACCTACCATCGTCATCAATTATGATTATTTTCACGCATGGATATTGAGAATCTGTGTCCCGTTTTGCTGTAGTACTATCTGTAGTTGTGCGAAATTCTTGTAGATCTAAGAAGTTGACTTGGAACAATTCATTCTCTTCTGCAATGTCGTCATGGATAATGGCACTTTTATTGTGTAATCAGCTAGAGTGTGACCATTATTGGCAAGCTCTGTATCATACACTAAGCTAACGTGCGCGTAATCTTCATCCACTTTGGCATCCATTGCACTATCTGCATTATCATAATCCCGGCTGGTTTCAATCACTGAATATTAACATAAACAAAAGTATTAAAAATATTTCCAAAAAGCTCCAAAAGAGATCAAACATCTACTATCATATTCTAGTGATGACATTGATTAAAAGGGTATAGGTTGCCCTATCTAGTGCCAGCAAAGGTAGCTAAAGGTCATTCAATGTCACCATGGGGCAAATGTTTCAAAATGCCCTGTTGTTAAATAAACCCATTCCAAATTACTCGGTAAGTAAAGTTGTGACAATAGCATATTGGGTTGAGCTTTATTCCGTGTATCTCTATGGAATCTAGGGCACTGTGTTATGGGGGTTGGGGGACTCTCAGTGATGTGTCGTACATATTGTGTCTACCATTGTATACCTCACGCATCATCTGTTTTAGCGCAGTACCATTTTTCCTCATTTACACGATTTATTGTATGCTGACATGATAGTAGGGTAGGTTGGGCATAAATGGATAATTTTTTTCTAATTTCGTTCGAAACGAGTTGATTCTCAGGACATATTGGTTTCTAACAACAAGTCAGGTGCGTTCTCATTCCAACTGTGTTAATAAAAGACACAAGACGGTAGAAGGCAACATCTTGCAACTAAAGAGTTATGACCATTATGAATGACTCGGTACGGGTCCTCCTCTTCTTCTTCTCCTTCTTCCCCTTCTCCTTCTCCTCCTCCTCCTTCTTCTTCTCCTCCTACTCCTCCTCCTTCTTCTTCTACTTCTATTTCTACTTCTACTTCTACTTCTTCTTCTACTGGGTTTCACATGCAGTCCAATATTTTTAACAATGACATCAGGATAACTAAGTTTCCTCCTGCCACGACTAGGTTTTCCTCCAGGTGGTGTCCAGAAAAACCGGGTGAGAGGTAAGTTGGTCAGTTGTCCACATGCAGTGACCGGCAAACTGGAGGCGTTTCTTTTTAATGGTTTCTGATAGGAGTAGTATATCCACATACCACATTGTTGGAAATATGATCTCTCCAGCTGATGTTAAGTACTCTCCTAAAAAGTTGGTATAACAGCCATTGATCCTGTCCTCAAGCTTTTGGGTAATGGTCCAAGTCTCGGCTCCATAGATGAGTATACTCTCTCATGCTCTGAAGAACTTAAAAGTTTGGTAGTTTATCCAGTTCGGACTTCCAGATCCTCTCAAGTTTGTTACATGCAGACCATGCTTGGGTTTTCCTACATTTGAAATCACGGAAAGAGTCCGTATAGAAAAACCAAGGTATTTGAATTCCGAGATGTTTTCAAGTTGGTGCCATCAAGGGTATGGGTGTTAGATGTCCTAGGAATATTCACAAAAAGCGTATTGGTTTTACCCGCATTGAGGTGCAGACGGACACAGTTCGGGGAATCTTCAATACTATGCAGTACGGATTCTGCACTGAATGATATTTGATGATAAAAGTGCTATATCATCTGCAAAGTCCAGGTCGTGAAGGCGGATATCTGGGTAACTTCTACTTTTCCTCTCTTCCAGAACAACTCCCGTGTTTAGATGAATGTCCTTAAGAGAATGTCGCATGACATAATTAGCACAATAAGAAAGAGGAAAGGTGTCAGGGTATCTCCCTGGAGTCAGGGCCGTAGCCAGGAGGGGTGCGGGGGGTGCGACGCACCCCCCAAAAATGACAAAGGTCCGCTTTATCATGTTGAAGGTCCGGTTTGTCATTGTGAAATATGTTGCGTGTTAGTGTAAGGGTTGTGCTTATTTGAATACTGTTGGTCAATATACTGGTCAACACGCAATACTACCATTATTACACTGTTTATACTGTTTTAAAAAAAAAAAAAAAAAAAAATGAACACTAAAGCCAGAAGGAGATTCTTTTCGTTCATGCCCTCAATAATTCGTCTGAGTGTCAGTATTTGGGAAATAGTTGATCTCTGTTGTCTGAAGCCATTTTGGTTCCAGCGCAGGAGCGGATAAACTAAAGGCCTGGTGCGATTTAGCAACATTCTGTT
>JAMKCH010035135.1:0-58274 GCA_023653785.1 Ophioderma brevispina | reverse complement strand
CTTTTAATAGCACAGGCTGGTATTAGCCTAGTTAACAGGGGCAAAGTTCAATATCCATAATCTCCATGTGTAGGGTTATCTAACTTTGATGTCCTGCAAAGAGATGATGATAGGCTTAGTGCTGAATGAATGTGACTGTGAGCAATGACTATTCAATATTATTGGGTAGATTATGGTAATCTCGGTTTGACAGCGAGGCTCAATTTCACTTGGGCATTAGCCCTCAGGCCCTCAGGAAATTTTGACCAAATTGGTACGATACCCTGAAAGATGGCACAACAATACTTCATTATATACCATGGCCTACACAAAAATTGCTTGATAGCATTTCTGCAATGGTATCTTTTACTGGGTATCAAATATTGTGCCAAGATGTCCCTTGACATTCATCATGTTCATCTTAGATTTAGTGGGATTAATCGTAGAAAGTGGTTCAATTTATCTCAAACAATTCGTTTCATCACAAGGAATCATAATAAGTTTAGCATATCTGTGATGTTCAGTTAGAGAGATAAGGGGTGAAATTGTGATAAAGGTCATTGAACTTTTTGATTGGTAATTGTACAAGGGGCGATTTTTTTAAAATGCTTCAATCTTGACAAAATTGGTGTCAAATTGTTGGGTTGAGTATGAGGAATCTGGAAATGTACAGTTTCCACATATAGGATCTTTGTTTTGGTTTATCTTTTAGGAAAGAAATGAGTACTCCCTAACTTCCATGCAAAAAGCTACAAAACAATGCAAATTTGACTAGAGTGTAACATTACCACCTAACTTAACATCCTAGATATTGAAAACTATACTTTTGTGGATTGCTCATGCTCATACAAACATCTTAACACCAATTTTGTCAAGATCCTTGCATTTTGAAAGCTTGGCCCCCTGTACAATGACCAATCAAAGGTTGAATGACCATTATTATATTTTTACCCAATATCTTCTGTAATTAACTGAACATGCCAACCTATATATTTTCTGATTCCTTATGGGAACACATGTAATCTGCTAGACTATAGGGGGTCAGGTTGAATAGTTCTAAGATTATAGGCTCTGGGTTATTAGGGTATAGTTTCTTAGTGTAGAGTTTGTATAGAATGGGGTGGCCACAGTATTCAGAAATCAATGTGACTGCACCATATGACTGTACATGACCTACAGGTAGAAAAAGTTCCTTCCTCAAAAAGTTGAAAATATTTCCTCATATTTTCAATCATTCCCCTCAATGTTTCTTTCCTTCCTCACAATTTGAAGTTATTTCCTACAGACTACATTGTTTGCCTGGTCACCGGCATCATGTGGTGCTTGTGGAGCTCTGAAACTCAGCAACATTGTCATGTGAGTGCAACAAGGTCTAAGTCATAGAGCTGGAATATTAAACCAAGAGGGGAATCGCGTGTATTATGGAATAGCCCAAGCCCGTAACCGTTTTCTCTCACACACAGTGCGCCGTGGTTGTTGCTGCGTAAGCACTCGCGTGTCGTCACTGTTGAGGCGCAAGCACACGCATATAAAAATATGTGCGTCACGCGTTATATTATCAGTGTTGCATTTCCCCAGTGTTCCATTGTCTGATCGGCCGATTTTTCTGCAATAATTATGCGAAAACCAATCGATTGAAGAAACCATGCTTCTAAAAAGATTCCTGCATCCCTAATGCACAAAAAGTCTCCCGATGACCCCTGTTAATTTTGCTTAGGAAAAGAGATATTTGAGTCCGAGTGATAGCATGTGGCATCAGTTGTTATTGTTGTTTTTCACTCGCTAAGTGTGACGAACGTAAAATACCGCGTGTCTCATAAATATGCATTAAGGATTTTCCAAATACGACGATACGTAAACCAAATATGGTGGTGCCCAAAACTATGATAATGAAGTGCGTATGCTCATTATAATATTTTGGGCACCTCGATTTTGGTTACGTCGTTTCGGGAGAATCTTCGGGTCTGGGTTATATTTACGTCATTGGGTCTAAGTGCAATAGCTGCCATTTGTCAGAAATTCCCATCAAACATACTATTATGCCAAGTCGTTGGTCAGTGGCTCTTGAGATTGTTCTTCAGGTGACGCAAAGTTACCTGAAGAACCATTTCAAGAGCCACTGACTCAAGGAAAGATAATTTGAGTTAGCCTAATACATGGCAGCACACAGATGTATCACATGGCAGCTACTGCTTTTACAACCTTGTGCACTCCCATGACCATATACCTTTGTGTGAATCCTGCATCTGCAAATGTCTGCAAGTTGGACTGGCTAATGGATAAAACAAATCTATAGGCACATTCACATGGTCGTTGTTAGTTCACTGTTAGCTAACATCGATGTTAGTTTGCTGTTAGTGACCGGAAGCTAACCATAAAAAACTTGTGGTTACTAACCATAAGAAATCTTATGGTTAGCGCACTAACAGCGATTGACCTTTGCTGTTAGGGGGCGTGTAGACAGCGCTTTTAGGCATGACCTCTTGACCTTAGTGTTTCAACTTTCAGGTTATTTGATTCGCATCACCCGAATTGCTTTCTCTCTCATTCCGACCACCATTTTGTTTTTGGTTTATTTACAAATTCGTAAACAAACCAGTTTCGCACCATGCCGCACAAGGAAGGGCCCGACTTCCGGTTGCTAACACCGATGTTAGCCAACTACAACGCACAGGCTTGTCATGTGGACATGCCGTCACTGTTAGCAGATTAAAATTTTATGGTCGCTGTTAGCTAACATTGATGTCAGTGAACCAATGTGAAACAAGGAATATACAAGACATATCGACCTGTAAAACTGATTGAAAAGCAGCTACATAATTGCTACCATCTCTAGTCTGAATCAACCACCTTGTACCTTCCTAAAGGAAGTCTTTGAGCACTATGGCAGGAAGTAGATTGTCAACTGTCTCCTTCCATTAGGAATACCTTGTATCTGCATCCTTATAGGTACAAAGATGAAGGTCTTCACCAGGTGTAGCTCACAGAGGTGGGGAAAGATCAAGTCTGGAGCCTATAGCAGTCATCCCCACTGACCATGATAGTCTAGTCAACAGAGGTCATGAGACCCAAACCACTTATCATGGAAGTCCACTTGAACATGACATATGTAGTTATACCAAGCATTCTGGTTATACTATATGCACTGTAAAATTTGCAGTGCAACTTTCAGTAAAATATTGTAAAAAGGCTCAGAAAATGACAGTATTTGTCTGTAATTTGGAAATATACTGTAATTTTTATGTCCAATTTTCCAGGCCTCTTATGGCTAAATTTAAAAGTGGAGCTCTTATTCAAATTTGAAAGAATATCAACATTATCATGCACTATTATGAACTTTCAATTATATGATTAAGTAATAAAATTGACAGGAAAAAAATACCGTAAATTTTACAGGAAAGTCCTGGCAGCAATTCTACCAACAAAATCCGGTAAAAATACAGCTTTTACAAGTTGTGACGTTATTGTAATGCATGCGCGTCCACGCTGGCGTAGCAAGCCATGCGGTGCGTAGGCGTCCCACGCACATAATCGTGATGGACGCGTTCGAACTAAAAAAAATCATCACTTTTGAATGCGACGGCAAAGCAACAACACATGCCTCTTCATTAGTCAAACCATGTACTGTAAAAGTGATAATTTTCGCTCGTGTAATTTTTCGCGTTTCAGCGATTTTTAACATTTTTGCTTGTTTTTAAATTCGCTCTTTTCAGCTATCCTACATAGACCTACACACAAAATAAACATTTTCGCGGGTTTTTAATTTCGCGCTAGCTCAGAAGTGCGCGAAAAGCGCGAAAATTAATGTAGCGCGAAAATTTCCACTTTTACAGTATGTTGTTAAACTACAGTGGCAATTCCTTGATGGAATCAATAAAGAAGAAATCATATTTTTATTCCATCCATGCATCATGTGTGTCATCTGTATCTCCTAGTCATTGTAGTTTGATCATCTGTAAAGAAGAAGCCAAAGTTCAGTCTGGTTGTAAATATTCTTGAAAGTGAAGCACAGGTCCATTCTCTCTACATAACACAGGATTCAATTCAAATTCACTGCATATTTTCCAGTTTGATGTAATTATATTTTACAACAAACTGGGACATTTGTGGTTAGGCTTGAGTTAGGAAGTTTGTCAGTGCTTTTTCATACCCTAGACATTGACAATCTCTGCAATATCTTGCCAAATATGTTTTATAAGTGTTTGATTGAATATTTTTACAGTAATTTGTTGGTAGAATTTTTACTGAAAAATTGAAATTTTTAACAGAGTACATGCTTTCAGCACCGGTCTGCAAAAGTTTAACTACTGTCTTCAATATGACAGCATGCTCTTTGGCCTGCCCCAGTGAGTGGATAATAGTGAAGTTACATTTCAAATAAATGTCAAAGTATATCAGGGTGGAGCCAGTGGAGGAGCAGTCGGTGGATGAATAGCCCACAGACTTGCACATAAAAACATGAAAATATGACAAACTTTTACCATCTGCATCATGTAAAGTATACACAATAGGAAATTTAAACTTCTGATATTAGCCCACCCACCTTCCTCATGTAGTCCCATTCTATCTCACCACACCACTCCCTCGGAATAAACCTCAGGGAAACAACCCCACTTGGGTTTTTAATATATCTAGTGCACCACTTAGATGTTAAGTGAGTATCAGTTACTTACTGTCAAAATTATATATTTTTAGCCTTAACTTAAGGAAAATGGGGAAATCCTATAAACAAAAATTGCCCCAACTGAACGTGTCTGTACAAGATACCTACTTAGAAACGTGAATATGGTTTTGTATGTTAAAGCTAAATAATGTGTGTACAGGTTTCATTGCAAATTAGTAACTACAAGCTTACTCTGTGAAAGGGTTTTTATGTACCATGAGATGGAATAATTACAACCATTAAAACAGAGGCTTAAAGAAAAGTTGCACTGCATTTCATCTATTGTTTTTCTCTGAAGTCTAAATTGAAAACCTTATTCACCCTTTACACGGTTCACCATTTGTGGTACAGCCTCAACTGGCATTGGAATAGATAAAGGGTATTGTTGGTTTTGTTGAGAGAATCTAACCTAATTGAACTGTGATGAAAATGTTCCCATTCAATTACTGCCGGTTCAAGTCTTTAAATGCCAAAGGCAAACCTGTATATTGAGCGAAGAGAGCGACATTTCTTCAAATTTTGTTTTCAGTCATTCTACTCATACAAAATGCACTAGAAGTCAATTTCATAATAGTTTGGTTGTTTTTAACTTGGAAAACTACTTCTGGCCAAAAAAAAAACAAACAAAAAACCTTCCATTATAGAGCCACAACTTAATCGAACAAGCTTTCTCCTGATCTTTGTACCAGCTTTAATTCCATGAGTTGTCTTGTAATTGCATCGTGCAGTTATTGTCTGTTTTACTATACCTTATACACAGTGCGCTCACAATTGACGCGTGACCTCTTGTGCCTAGTGTGTATTAAAGTATAGGGGCTTTACTAGTTAGCATCGCTGCTGCCAAAGTTTATGCTCAAATTCAGCGGAACTTTCACACGATCAAGGAAATGTTTTCTGTCTTCATGGTTGCAAATTTTAAAATAAAATGTCATTCGGAAGATATTCGGTGCTTTTCATTTATGAGACCATGTCCAGGATCATATCAGAACTATCCTTCTTAAAATACCCGTGCACAGCGAATGGTAATTTCACTCTAACATTTTGCCTGAGTACGGCCGGAGGACCGCTATATTCATGAGGCCGTAATAGAAAAACGATTTGACCTATGTACTTGGAACTTTCTGTCAATCAAGCCCATGCTTTCCTTATTTGGTATGCCAAACAAAGGATGGATTGGACCTTGGGAAGGTACGTGGTTGATGTTATATGTAAATGACTTCCTGATGGCCAAAATACACCGCTCAACCCAATTTAGCTGCATGTTAGGGCAGCGTGTTTACTCAAGTGTGGCGGTACTCGCCTGTTCATTTGCTGAGGCATGTTACATGGCTAAAATTAGCATACGGTTAACAGGTAAGCTGGGTTAGGGACACAATAATCCAGTTTAGTGTGGTAAAGGTCGTGGCGTATTTTGCCGTGGAGATAACTGCATGATGGTTTCTTTAATATTCTTCATGACTTTGCATATAATTGGATCATTTTTCTCATGATTATTTAGGTAATAGCATATTTGACCTGATTGTGTACATCTTTGTAGAATAAGTTTATCAGGATCTCCTGGGAGATCAGTACTTTGTATTGAAGGAATTTCCTGAATAAATAACAAATAAACAAACGAACCAACATAACATTAAAGGGACACTGGCACACTTTACATATATGGTGCGCTCATTTTTTGTCAAGACTGAGGTTTGTAAATTCAAGTGTTAAATCTCACCTGAAATGAATAAACCTTGGTGTGCAAAACTGAAACACAAGAAAATATACATCAGACTGGTCCATGACATTATTCTCGATTTGCCAGTGGTAGATAAATTTAACTATATAACGAAGATTGTTTGACTGAAAATGACCACGTGACTTCGACTATCGAAACTAAACATGACTAAGGCTCTTCAATGTGGATATTATAGATTATTCCTTGATTTGTTTAAACATTTAATGTTTAGTGCAAGTCCCTCTAACCTTTTAACTAGTTTAAGGAATTTTGCTGGAAAATGTGCCTGTGCCTCTTTAAAGTGTCATTAAACCCTAATCCTATCCACTAAACTCTAGATATTAAAATTGGGCGACTTCAATACACAGCATTCGTACCACTTCCAGGCACGAAGCCAACCCAGTTCATCCAAAGAGGGTTAAACGCAGGCAAAGTGGCAGGTTGTAGGAGAAGAGGGCAGATTGTCTGTTCTTTTCCATCCAAATTTTTACAATTCCATTTTGTTTCTGAGGTGGAATCTCTCCACTGGCACCCCACTGTATGTTCGGACAACTGAAACATTTACAAAATGAACTAAAAAAAATTTGCAAATCAAAAAATATACAAAACTTAAAAAAAAAAAAAAGGCATAATTCAATCAGACCACATACCCCCCACATATCCACATACCCACCCAATCCACATGATCCCCACCCCATATCCACATCCCCACCCATATCCACATACCCACCAGAGCCACAGACCACCCAGAGGCACAGGACCCACCCATAGCCACAGCCCGACCAGGCCACAGACCCCACCCAGAGACAGCAGACCCACCCAGGCAACAGACCACCCAGGAGCCACAGACCCACCCAGCGCCCACAGACCCACCAGAGCCACAGACCCACCCAGAGCACACAGGACGCCGCACCAGAGCCACGACCACAACCCAGAGCGGACAGACCCACCCAGAGCAACAGAACCACGCAGAGCACAGACCCACCCACAAGCGACCAAACCCACCCACAGCCCCACCGACAAAGCGGCAGGACAGGGCGGACCAAAAAAACAAGGAAGGAATGCAAACAGGACCCAGACCACAAGAGCCACAGACCCACCAGAGCCCACGCCCAACCCAGAGCCACAGACCCACTCCCGAGTCAACAGACCCCCCCCGACCACAGCCCCACCGAGCACAACCCACCCAGAGCCACAGGACCCACCCAGAGAGACAGACCACGCCAGAAGCCACAGACCCAGCAGAGCCACAGACCCACCCACAGAGACAAACCGAACCCACAGCCTCAACTAGAACAGCCACAGAGCCACCAGACGCCACGAGGGACGCACCCACAGCCCCAGACCCCCACAGCCAACAAGACCCACCAGAGCCACAGAACCACCAGAGGCACAGACCCACCCACAGCCACAGACCCCCCCAAGACACGACCAACCCAGAACCACAGGGACCCACCATAGCCAAGAAACCACCCAGAGGACAGAGACCACCCACAGCCACAGACCCAACAAGCCAGAGCCAGAACCCACCCAGAGCCACAGGGACCCACCCAGAGCCACAGACCCAAGACAGAGACACAGACCTCACCAGAGCCAGAGCAGCCACCCAAGCCACAGACCCACCCCAGAGCCACAGACCCACCCAGAGCCGGCCCCCCCCAGCGCAACCCCACAACAGACCCACCCAGAGCCCAAAGAACCACCTAACAACATACCCAAACAGAGCCACAAGATCAACCCATATCAACAGTAACCCACCCATATTCCCACAACCCACCATATCCAAAGACCCAACATATCATAGTTCTACCCATATCCACATAACCCACCCAGATCACAGATATCAATCCAATGGCATTCTGAGTATCGTTAACTTCCAAATATCACTAGAGCTCAATACTCCCCCCCTCACAGGAGGGGCAAATGTGTCAGGGAATCGCACCTTTTGGCCGTCAGGCTTGCCCTGGGTTGCGCAAGTGAAATTGGCTTATTGCACCCGCAAGTAAGGAAAAGGATTACGGGATGGATCTGAGGGAGATGGTAGATGAGGGTAGATGAAAAAACTTGAGTCCTGCTTGACCTACAGGGGTATGTAATATTAAATGTGGAACAGAAAACAATGCTCAAGTGAACTTTACATTACAAAACAAAAAAAAAACCAAACAAAGCAACGGTTGAAGTGCATTGAATCAGTAATCTGTGGGCAACTGGGATTGTTTGTCTGTAAACAAAATATTGAATTTTGGTGAAAATGGAAACTGCAAAGTTTTTATGTCGATTTTACTTTCACGCTATCAAAGCAAACAATCGAAGAGAAAATTTTAAAGTTTGCCAAAAATGTTTGAGTATGTTTGGGTGATTGAAAATTCTACGTGGGAAACCATGTCTAGCAAAGTATTATGTTCTTGAAAAAATCAAAAAACATCACACCATTCCCCCTCAAAAAAATACTCATATTAGGTTTGTAAATGAAAGTGATGGTTACAAATAAGGCAGAAGATTGAAGAATCTGCCCTGCCCCCCTCAACCATTTTTGGTTTCATGTTTAAATATTTGTGATTGTTTTTGTTTTTAAAATTATGATATTTTCAACATGTGGACTCCTCAAAACATAATAACAATATAAGCATTTCACAATATTTTTAAAAAAAAAAGTCGGAACCAAAAAACATGATAATGATAAAAATTGGAGATTTAAGCTACGCCCAATATTATTTGGTCTCACTATGAGTTTAAAATATGGCTCGACTGCGTCTTGCCCACTATTTTTGATTTATAGCTCGACCAATTAATTTGGGACTTAATCGATCCAATTTATATCAAAATCGACCAATGGTTATGATGCGGCGTTACGTAATTCGACTGCATGCGAAGAAAAGCGATTTCCCATGGAAATACACGGAACAGCAAAAATCCATTTTTTTGTGCTAAGGATACAGTTAACTATGTTTATCTATTTATTTATTTGAGTAAGAGCATGTAAGCGCATACTTCGACAATTTTTTTACATCATGGCCAAAAAATCCAACTTTTGCTTGAAAAAATGGCAAAAAACATGAATTTTGCAATTTTAAAGATTTTTCGCATTTTTGCATGATGTCATGTTTGACGTCACTGTGACGTCATACAAGGTATGTTTGTACTTTTTTGGTATCAATGGACTCGGGAGGGTCATAGCTATCCATTGGTACTACACTTATGATAGTTCATCAATCCGTTTCCGAGATACTGGGGGGCGGAGGTTACATCTACAGGTGGGCAGAGGCAAATTCCCTTTAAGAATCCCCTGCACTTTTTGGTCGATCTTCACTACAATTTATATTTTAAAGATTGTGAACAAGGAGCTATCATCACTGTTATATAAATTTCAACATTTATTTAACTTCGCCAATTCAAATCTATTAGATTTAAATGACAAATCCAAAACCAATGATTTGATCTTAGTGACAATCCTAAAGATAATTTTAAATCTTTGGAATTTAGATTGTACCACCCTGTATAACTCCTAAACTACTACTACTTACTAGTCCACACTAGAGATGTAAACCATGCCAGGGCAACCCACATCACAGTAAACACAAGGAAATCAATGAAGAGGCATAAACTTGCTGGCCAAGCCATCTTGAAGCAAAACAGTTATATCCAATCACATTGGTAAAAATAAAGTATCCATAAAAATGTTCAATTCATGACAGCTGGGGGCCTTCCTCCTGTTCATGCTGTTTGTGTAGGTGCATGTAGTCCACCTGAACCCCCCATCGGTTTCACTAGGGTCTGTGACAAACCACTGAGTGTATGCGTGTGTGTGTACGTTGAGCATGGTTAGTTTAAGGACAGAACCCGAATTGTCATCGGGGGGATATTGCGACTGGAAGTCCCGACGATGTGCTGCCACTAAAAATAAAGCTGTTGCAAGGTATTGCCTCCAGGGACTAGTCAGGATTTTCTCAAGTGAAAGGGGGAAGAGTCTGTGTCAAATCAAGATATGACCAATGTCATTTATTTTATTGAGTTGCTAATGACATAATCGGGTTAATTGGACCCTCCTTTTTCGTTTATCAGGTTCATGAATAAACTCAAGCTGTCAAATCATAATTAAGATTGTAGCCATTCCATCCACCAACATGACCATTCATTTGAAGCTATTTGATAAGGCATGCCTACTTTTATATGCAAGTTTTGGTATAAAGTACAAGGTATCTTTTAAAAACAGAAAGTGGAAGTCCATTCTGACACTTTTTCATGAACTCATTTTAATACAAATATTTTTCAACAAGAATTGGCATGAACCATTTTGTTTTTATGATGAAAAACTCCTACAGATTGAAACTTTTTTGAAGGAATATATTATAATTCGTGGCAACAAATTTGTTGCAAACACTCAAAGTCACAAAAAGCATCTCACCCCATACACAAAATGTATTTTCCAGTACTATACATTTCTGTACTACATTACAGAGTTTAAACATGAATCAGAAAAAATAGTAATGGGAAATTTTAAATGACAACCTGTTCTTGCAAGATCTTTCTCTAAGCCTTTAGAGATTGCTATTATTCAGAGCACCCTTTTATTCAATAAATGGACTAAAGAGGCAAAGAAAGTTAAACTTGCCTTCAAGAACTAAGAATTTCTCATTGCAAATTTTGTTTTTGTTGCAAAATGTGTAATTCTTTTCGTAATTTTCCCTCAACATATACATGATATTCAGGAATATGATCATGAAAAAAAAAACCAAACAAACAACTAACATCACCTAATGGTTGCCATTTCCTCCAATTCAAATTAAAATAATAATCTTATTTTTAAGCTCTGTGTGAAACAACAAAATAGAAGTAAAAGTCATCCCTGCAGAATTTCCGCAAGTTGTTTTATTTTGTTTGATGACTTATGCTTGTCAATATGGGCCAGTTTGAGAAAAGAAAGTTGTGATAGCCATAATACTATACCTCATGAAAATAATGATAGGCTTTTGATTTGGGAACCACATTTTTAGTTTATTATTATCATTTATTTATTTATTTCTCCCTGAAATTTGTAGGTTTAAAGGTGCAACAAGAGATTTCAGATATCAGGTGCGCTAGGTGTCCCTAAAAAAATCCAAATATCTTGTTGCAATTTTAATTTCCAATAGTCGACTCCTTTGAACTTTAAAGAACTCATCACAATACCAAACAAAATCTCACAAAAATATCAATAAAACTACCATTCTTCCATCCTCCATGTAAATTTCCAATTTTTTTTTGTTTGATCCCTAAAGCTCATCTTCAGCAGACTTTTTGCTCCTACAGGCTCGATCTTTAAGGAAGGCAAGAGCTGTTATGAAGAGAATTCTGTCTTCCTGTTCAATAACGAAGTATGTCAACCAACAAAATTAACCAAGATGACATGTGGCCAGCTGTCAGATAGCATTATAGTACGTCTTGAAAAAAAAAGGACAGGTTGACCTTGATGACAGGATCTTTGCTACATGTGTCTTTTGTCTGAACATCCATTAGAAGCTTCAAAAATAGCTGGGCATATTTCTGGGAAATGGTGTATTGATTTGAATCTTTGATGGTCACCATTTTTGTTTTTGAAATGGTGTACTGTTTTAAATCTTTGATGGTCACTATTTTTGTTTTAATTTTTCCTGTTCTTATGAATATAGATTTTATGAGCGAAATGGGGAAGTCCTGCTCAAAGGGTCCCAGGTATGTGGTCAAGGGACCTTTTTTATTTGAAAGTGGGTAAATATTACTTTTTTTCAAGACAACAACAATTTTATTCGAATGGGGCCCGGGGGTGAAATGGTGGTAATTTCTGAATCGTCTAAAATATTGCCATAATGTAGCCTGTGTGTGTGTGTGTTTGCATGTGGCATATATTTTGGGTCCAAATCTAACTTTTGAAGCCAATTTCGGAACCAAACTTTTGATCTGAGAACCCTTAGACCATAGCTTTGAAGTGTGTTGCATGATTAAAGGTCCATGGCCCGATCGCTAATAGCCTCGTCCCCAGAAGCCCCAGATTCTACCAGAAGTGGTCAACATTTTGGTATCAGAAGAAAGCTACTATTTTTCTCATTTACCCTGTGAAATCTTAGAGCCAAAGGATGTTTGGAATGGAAGTTATGAGCGAAAATATGCAACATTTTGGTCGACCAATATTAATTTTACACAGTACTCTGTGGGGCTTATAAAATCACGTTTTTAGCTCTCGCATCAAAACGGATTGAAATATCGGCGCGAAACTTTAGAGATGGGGTTTTGGAGTGAAGGCCAGTCTATCAAGATGAAAACTTTGTATCCTCAAATCGGGCCATCCCCCTTTAATAATGTGTGTTGGATTCTTTCTTTGGCTTATCACTTTGACCATCCCAATTCATCCAATTCCATCACCTTAAAAAATAACTCTAAACCCTCATCTTAAAACTCAACCCTAAACTGATGGTGGGAAAAAGTGGGGAATCTATATAGGAAGCCTCTTCTCAAGAAATTTGACCAGTTGGAGGGAAATTTTGATTTTCAGACAAAGAAATACATAAAAAATGGTTGGAAATATATGGGATATGTGACTATCTTTCTTGGAAATACGCATTTTTTCCTGCCCTGCCTAAACTCCAACCTTTAATTCTTTAACAATAACCTTAACCCTAAATCTAAAATAAGATATGTACAAAGGGAATTGGACATTTGAGAATGGACTGACTGGCACTTAACCATTTTCTTTAAATTGTTCAGTTGGGCAGTTATTTTTAGAAATTACTGTGAGTACAAATATTTAAGCATTTACTGTAACATGAAACAGAAGCTTGAAAGGATCACTAGGATGCAACTGAAAATCTAATCTATTTGAGGGTGATAACTGAGGATCAGCTGATATAGACATATCGTACCTATTAATTTAGCCAAGATCTAGAAGATCTTGCTGCTTGAACTGAACACCTACCTGAATCAAAAACACTATTTTTACTAAAACTGTTGGTACCTTGAAGTGGATAAGACCAAACACGTTTTAAGGGTTATATGTTGACCTGCTAAAATTTGACGAATAAAATGACTGCATACATGAGCTAATGAGTGTATTATTATAATAAGGAACTGGGAAATGAATAGCCTCCTTTATTTAAGCTTTTAACACAATCTTTGACACTTGGGCTATCTTTCCCCCTTCACATTTTGGATAAGTGATAGAAAAAAATGTCCTTAAAGTGGCAAAGGCACTTCAATTTATACTTCTCTTCACTGCATGGGATATAGTAACACTGAAATTTGAAGTATTCATTATGTTTTAAGGTTAATTGTGAAGCAGTTATTCTTTATTTGAAGATTAATCACCTACAATATATTATTTTGAGTAGAAATTAAAAAATAGTCATCTAGAACTAAAGATAGTAACCTAAAATGTCAATTCCCAAGTTAGAGATGAAATCAGATTTTCAGTTTTATGCAGTATACCTTTATGTACAATTAACAGTGCCCATAGGATTCAGTGCTGATACAAAAATTCCGGATCCTGAATTTATAACAAGTTTGTGATTTTCTGTATGGAGGACTTTCAGTTGAGCTTAGTTATTTCACCAGTGATTAGTAATGGAAGCATTATGTACATGCCAAAAAAACACGGATTGTTTGAAAATTGAGTGCGCCTCATCGGGAAAATCTCTGGTCACAGTCTTTAATATGGACCAAACTATCCATACTCAATTTAAATTGTATTGACATCGCCATGGGACACCTGTAAACATGACGTCACATATTGACAGAGACACAATCGCATGTGAGAAACATTAATGTAGTAAGACAGCCAAAATTCTTGTGATTCATATTTGCTCTTAATGAGCGAAAATTATTGTAATACATCACTGTTAGGAACATTTCAATATTAATTTATCACTATGTAAAACCCAAAAAATTTAGCAGGTTTTTCCCTTTAACATGCAACAAAACAGGCATGAAATCCCCCCCTAACCAAGGTATCCACTCAAAGCTTTTAAAACCCCATCTAAATTATATGACTAGTGCAATCCATAGGAGGGAATTGGCTAAATCTCCCTATTTCCCCGTAACAGGTCGAGGAGGCAAACACTTTATGACCAATCTGCGGTATTAAACCTCCATCTGAGATTTGCAAACTGTAATTTAGGGAACTGCTGCGTTGAAATGAGGCTACCAGTTTACTAATTTTCCGTAAAATACTAATAAATAAACAGTCGCTGAAATTTCATATGAGCAGAAAAGATTACTGATGACATGGAAAAACTGATTTTAAGACTTCAGATAATTAAATTTTATTTAGAATATGGAAAAACCTGGTTTAAGTGTAAATGAATGTAATCTATGTTTACCATCACATAATGATGCTCAATTAAATTTGTCAGATTCAAAACTCAAGTGTGGACTAGAACCATAAAGGCACTTGCAATATTCCCATGATATACATATATCAGGTTTTTATTGCACTTGGGGCTTTAAATGTTGAGGCTAAAAGTCATTCGATACCATCAGAGATGTAGAAATATGATGGCTTGTGATGTGACTTGTTAGTATGGGCAAATAAATGAATCTTGTTTTTGTTTTGTGTTGATTTGGAATGGCAGATGCTTGTAAAACGAGTGGAGAAATGCCTCATGGAGGGGCCATTCTTGGCCCCTCAATGAAGGATTTTCCGTCAATCGTTACATTTAACTTGAACAGTTCATTTTGAAAAGAAAAAGGTCAACTCATGTAGGACTGGACTAATCCGGGTTCAACCCAGGTCTAACGTTAGTCTCCCTTCAGATACCAGCCTAAAAGTTCTGAGGGCTACTCCTTCTTACGGATTCTCTGATTGGCTCATACATGATACATGAAATAAACTCAGTTGTAATCAATATGAAAAATCGACTTAACCTTACCATGTAAATACAATAGAAATAATGATTGATATCGGTTATTATTGAAGTCGGGCCGATTATTGACCTTATCGGTATTCTGATCGGTATTGGCCCCCCCCAAAATTCCCACTTTTTTTTTTTTTTTTTACTGATTTTCTAGACCGATTAAATTAATATCAAAAGAGGTCCAAAACTGAATAAAAAGTGTTCAAAATGATGGCAAACGGTAAAATAATTGAACCTAATACAATCAATTATTTTTGTACACAAGAGTGATGAATGTTGTTCCTTACTATTTCGTCATTTTAGTGGTTTACCTAAATCAATCTGCAACTTTCTGGCAGCTTTTGGCTGTCGGAAAACGGCCATGATAACGCAAGAAGAGAAAAAGTATATCACATAAAAAATCGGAATCGGAATGAAACCGATTTGAAATTTTAAAAATTGTAATCAGTATAACAGATAATAGGGTGATCGGTTTAGACACAAAATACAACCTTTGACCTATCTTAAATGTCTATGAGTGGCCAATTATATCATATAGCTCAATAATAGCAAATAAAGCTCTGCTTATAAATAAGCTCTAAATGTACATACAAGTTGAAAATTGCACTCCCCAGAAGAGTCTTGTAAACACTACAAACGAGTGGTTTGCACTAAAAGGTAAACATCACTCCAAAAAATGGATTTCCACTCGTTCAAGGAGTTAAAAGGACAAAACCTTTGAGGAGTTAAATGAAGGGACAACATGAATAGAAAAGAGTTGGGAAAAACAATCTTTTTGAGTGGAAATTGTTCTTTTTAGTACAAACCAAGATTTTTTTGGAGTGGTTTACAGAGTTTCAATCTTGTACAATAAGAGAGTAATGACCAAGGAGTAAACTGAGAGAAACTCTTGGAGAGTTGTCAAAACCTTTTGAAAATCAGAAGAAACTAAATAAATTCAAAAGACGACAAGATGACTGAAAGTGGAATCATAAATAATAATTTGATAAAATAATGAAAGCAGGTTCTCCTTTTTCAACCAGACCGATGAAGTGAAAATTACAGCTGACAATGTTTATGATGCAACAGGCACTGGAAAAGGGGGTTTCTTTTAAAAAAAAGTCATAATTTACTTGGACTCAAAAGAAAAAAAATATGAGGTCATGTGCAACAAGGAAAATGTGGTAATTTAAAATACTAACAATTGTAAGGTGGTGGGTGGCGATTGGTCTTGTGAGTCACATTAAACGAACCATTTTGACAAGGAAAAGCCAGCAAGTGATAGCTTCCATGCTTCCGATTCATTGTCTTGCACGCTACTATTAATGAACTAAAAAAGGAGAGAGCAAAATCTGTTGGGATTACATGGCACCTGGTCTCGGTAGGTAATGTTAGGGTCATAGTGAAGGGAAATAAATACTACTTTCTTAAAATATACTGATTTATTTGTATATTAACCTTTTGAAATAAAATCTCACATAATGTACTATTTTGGAGTCCTTTGGACAGGGAAACAACTATGGTGCAAGATAGTTTATGCATATGTCATTACTAGTCTGCACGCTAAACTTAAAAGGGTTAGCAGCGATTGCCTAATCGAACACAACAGAAAAAAAATCATCAAAATCCCATATTTTATATTTTTGTTACTGGCATGGATATGTGAAACATAACGCAAGTGGTGGCTTCGAAATCAGGCGTATTAAAGGACAAGACAGTACTTTTTATCGGAGTCTGTAATCTATATGTGCGTATAAAAATTCCGAACCTGAGAAAAAAAAAAGCCTTTCCGGTGAATATAACGATTTTCAGCATGATATTGGGCTATTCCACGATCAAAATAGTTGACCTCAAAACACAAACATTATTGACCTTTGTTTATTTTGTACTGGTGCAAACCACAATAGTGTTTAGTAAGATTTTGAGATTGCCGTGCTGTATGTGTATTTGCGGGAGGAAGGTTACAAAGTTCCTTATACTTCATTTGTTTTAAATTGTGGTGTGTTCACCATTAAAGCAGTTATATGAAATTGTACACACATCCCTGATTTATAAGTCTCCAAAATGCTTTCACATTTTTTTATCTCTCGCATAATCTGCTAATCCCTTTAACGTTGCACAAGAGCAGAGTGAAGCGGGGATGGCAACTTTTTTCACACATTTCCAAATTTCACAATTTATGTTTTATCAACAAGTGCACTAATTCCAAATAAGTTTAAACATGCCAAGTCATTATTAAGTAAACACCACAAAGATTAAAAGGACCACTCTCACATACAACTATTACTTCTTTCTCAAGTTAGCGTGCAAAGAAGTATTATGTAGAAGGGGGTTCTCAAAATTTGTTTTTAATTTAGCTCCGTGGCAAAGCGGACTGTTTTAAAATGCCACAATATGTCATATCATTAAACCTGTTGTTTATCCAAACAGCATTGATTCATCTGACTAATATTTGACACAAATATTCTAACCACCTCAATAAATTGTTTGTCTACCCCCATTTTACTGCAGAAGTGAGCTTTTGTTATGGTGTAATAAAATAAATGTCTGCCATGTGCTCAATGTGTAATAACAAATGCCCTTGTTCTTTTAACTAGGCCAGGGGTATCCAATGCATCAACCGCTTTAGGCATAGAGGATTGCACTTATTCCGGACATGGATCCTTTTGTGTATATATGTGCGTAACATTGGCTCGACTAGAGTGACCATGAACCCAGTACTTAAATCTCTGTATCTTGTTTCCCCTCGAGAGAGATTCTTCTTTTTAATGTACTCTATTTTAATCATTTCTAGCCGCCAGTATAAAATAGAGACCTGCTTCCATGGATTGAACTATATTAGAGACTCATCTTGTGTATGCCGTAAGACCAGAACAGTTTGCATTTCTAGACCATTCTAATGGCATTTTGTGTTTTATTTCAGAAGAAAATCTTGACCCAATTTGGGAGCTTTGGAGGTTTATTTTTTTCCCAAAATTTGGATATTTTTTTTATTTTTTTTATTTTTTGTAGGGGGTGTCAAACTAAACCATTGGGCAACACATACCGATATAGAGAGTTTACTGCAAGAAGAACCCATCTGCAATAGCTGCCATTGTCAGTTGTGTTTTCTTATTAGTGCTTATACCTGACCAAATCTAACACCTGCAAGATCGATTGCATAAGGGGCCTTTTTGCCCTAAACCTTGATAATCATGTGTGGAACCCACACCAGATTTGTACTTGTAGTATTAAACTTGAAGATAATTCAAAGATCTTTGGAGGGAAGGTTATGAAGGCATTCTATCTAAGCACGAAAGGCTTTAAGCATGCACAAATTGCAGAGCAGGAGAGTGTTTCTTTGAAATCACTGCCCCCACATAGGCCATGCATTATTATCTCCATTCTGATATTTTGAACTCTTTTGTCATATGTCAAAGAGAGAAAGAGGAAAAGTAAATTTCTTCTTGTCATTCTTTTAAAAGGTAGTCTAGAGGTTAATCAGATGGAACAAGAACCTTAGGATAATGCCGGAGATTGTACTTATTCCGCTGATTCCTTGTGCAGTGATGACTGTATGTCTCGACTGTGAACATCAGTTCAGCAGTGTAGGCTATTCCACTAAAATCTGCGACACTGTCAAAGATTAAAGCAATATTAACACATTTTGAAGAGCGCCCCAAATTTTTCAAAATTTTGGAGATTTTTAAAGGATTGCATTGGTAAAAAACTGGTCAGTAAACTATACCTGTGAATGGTTAAGCTCGAAAATGTTCTAGATGTCACAAACGAAGGAATTTTGTATAGAATAATATTATCGGGGATCCCGCTTAATAATACAAGGCTGCGGAAACGGCCCTTCCACAATGTGAAATAGCCGGGAAATGGCGGCCAATTTACGTGGTCTACGCTCATCCATTAGTTGTTTTAATAGATTTCAGGACAAGCAAGTTACAGTTGTTTTTCTCGAGCCGGTGGCACTATTTCATTCATGGACGGACATAAACTAGCATTTCATTCTCTGTCGTTATGTCCAATCTGGGATCCAATTCTAATTACAAAATCGCTCTATTTTGTGATAAATATGCATTTGTTAGCATTCTCCTTCGCAGATATAGTTTCCAAGACAAATACCAACGTAAATGTGCAAAAATATCAAATTTGAAATGTGGGGGGCGCTCTTCAAAAAATGTGCTAATATTGCTTTAAGGTTAAAAGTTCATCCACAGGGGGTGTATTGATTTCAAATTAAAGAGCGCATTGTGTACATACATTGAAATACAACCCCCTCTGGTGGAGATGACTATGCCTCACAGTCGTCTCTTCTGGGCATATTCACTAGTCTTTTTGGTAATGGCTTCTGGTGTATATGTGCAGGATTTTTTCAGTGTGAGTAAGGCTGATCCTAGGCCGCGTGTATCCATGATACAGACAATCTAACACAGCTCGTTAGTATGGGGCAAGCTTGAGACACAGTCAGGGGTCACCTCCTACTCTTATTCAAAAATGGCTGTTGTGATGACATGTACGTTGGGACACCTCTGGACACAGGACCGACGGCTTACCGTTCACTCGAGAAAAAACGGGATGCATTATTATTTAATGCCCAATTCAAGGGGACCACATGGAGGAGAGCGTATTCTGTCTTTAATCCATAGCTGTGAGACAGATCAAAATCCAGAATTGAATACCCGGATAAATCCCAGGCAAGTGGTCCCACAGGGATTCGAACCCGTGACTGTGGTAGATTGGTGCCAAAGAAAAGAACCAAAACCACCTTGGCAAGCTTTCCCGTATAAGTGGGAGTATGGAATTCAAATGGATAGCCCATTGGTAAGTCCAAGGTGAAATACACAACCCATATGTGGAAGATAAAGGAAAGTTACCACAGTGGGGGTATGGGGTACCAATGCAATGGCCTACCAACAGGGTTTATCTATAGGTTGATTGAACGTGAGCCCTTAATCATGCACTCAAAAGGCTAAGTTTAAACATTTCAATCAATGGAAGCATGGGTTCTACACTGTTGGACACATTTCTTGAATACTATAAGGCCTGTATCCTGATAATTAGGCGGCTATAGATTTACAACATTTACAAGTCTGAATTAGCGGCATCATAGCTTTATAGATTTACAGTGGATATTATGCAAATACCCATTTATAATTTAATCTTAATACGGACAAAAAAAAAAAGGGGAGGAAAATAAAATTTTGAACCTAAGTTGCCGTCAATTGCCTGTAGCGCTGAGAGGGTCAAGTACAGACAAAAATGGTTATAACCAGCAGTGTCAGAATGGAAATAGAAAATTGTCTCAAGATTTGTCAAGAAAATCAGTTGTCATGCACCGTATATTAAGTCATCAAACAAACATCGCCTCCTTTTTCCCTCATTTTCATATAGCCACAATGAACAACAATTAAAAACATGTGTATCTGCATTCTTCATATTGAATTATTTACTGCCCTCCAATCACAAAGCAAACAACTTAGTATTCAAGCACCTATGGTGTATGCGACAATTTGATGCTATAAAAATAGAGCTTTAGAGCCAACACTGTCAAAATTGTCACATGTATCGGAAAGCGTGTGTTTGTCATCGTCTCTCTTAAAAGCAGTGCTGTCACTATTTATAGAACTTGTTTTTAAAATCAACTACATGTAGGAATTAAGGATCAGCTGGGCTCAAATGAAATTTGGGACTTTGCTGTCACATATTGGGCCCAGCTACGCAATAAGCGAACACTACTGGTAGGTGCGATGGAAAAAAAGAAAATTTGTTTATACCCTGATAGTGAACCTTTGGCTACTGGGTTATTTAAACATTCCAATGTTCCCAAACTTCCATGATACCAATGTTCTTCTTTTATTTTGTTGCAAAAATCAGTATACTTAAAGTTGCAAGGTTCCACCCGAAAACAATTCATTTCTGAAAGCCTACACCTGAATATCAGCAAAGGTGGAGGAAAATGTGCCTACATACTTTACTGCTCGGGTATCAATGAGGCGAGGATTATGGTCGTCATTTGTAACCTATCTTCAGTTTGGCTTGTACTTATTATCCCTAGGGACTACCACACCCTTGGGACTACACACCCTTGGGAGGTTTTACATGCTGGGATACGAGCTGTCTCTTCCGGGACTGGCAATCAACTGGCTACTCCCTGCTGAACGCTCCCAATGCAAATTGGGCCCGCTTATTTAGTCATATTCTAAATATCATATTTTATGGACCAAATATATTCATTATACTATCAAGTTTGGTAACAGGTAATTTAATTGATCCAGTTCCCCCAGGAGTAAATTATTGGAGTTGTTGCATAGCTAGGATGATTGATTGATGATGAAAATGAACAGCATCAGTGGTTACCAGAACTTATCAAACCCCCAGGCTCAAAGTGGTTCATATTGGTTAAGGTAAGGTTCGTTCGGCCAATAGTGATGAAGATGTGACAAACAAATATTTTGTGGTTGTGCATGTGGCTTCTGAGACCAATTGCAGGAAAAGTCTGTGATCACACAAAGACATTGATGCAGGAGCTAGGTAGGCCTACTGCCCCCACTGCTATGAATTGATTCCGGACTTGCACATTGATTCTACAATGCTAAGATGAAAGCACTTAACCCTAATGCCACATTGTTTGAGTAGAGGGGAGAGGGAAAAGGAAAAGTCGAAATTTGGGTCGGTCTCGACTGGGGCCCTTCGGGGCAATAGAGTACCAATGAACGGGGATACAACGCTATGGCGGTGTGATGGCCGGCCAGCAAATTTCGTTGCCCATATAGAGTTCTTTGTTGTGAGTCATTGCTACATCCGAACTCAGTCAGAAATCTATATGCATAATGTCACGTCATGAGGTGAGTGGCCCATTTCTGTTCAAAGCATATGTAACTGGTATGAAAAGGTATGGTTGATGTAGGAATTGACCGGGGCCCACTTGTTTCAAGGTGGAGATTGATTACGTGAACATGGACTTACAAAAATGCACCCCAAACAAGTAGTTCACCGACTTAAAAAAAACATACCAAACAAACAAGTATTGGGGTGTATGTTTTCTACACAAACAAGTATTTTGTAACTTTTTGCTACCCTTTTAAAACAAGTACACAATGCATTGTGTTGTTAATATATTGTTTGCCTTTAAATATTTTGCATCTCTCACTATGAGCTATTTTCAAAGTCTCAATTCCCTTGGCATTAGTTCCGTGCTTCATCACCAAATGTATTAGAAAAACACCACCCTGTTTTTTGGGTATTGATGCAGTACCCAAATCCACACAGGGTCAGTTCATGTCAAAGTATGTACAAGTGACAACAAATGAACTGTGTCCTGATGATGAGTATATTGTAACTCATAGTGGGCGCTGCTTCCTTTGAGTATCACATTTCGGGGTAAGGAAAAACATACCTTTTTTCCACATTTGCTGTTTTTGACACCGTAATCATGTACCGCGCGTAATCGCATGTTGAAAAAAGGGGGGGGGGAAAACCACTTGTACCAAGTTTCTGTGAGGCATCATATCCACCTTTGAATACACGTTGCCCCCACCACCCGGGGATACGAATGAAGTTAGTATTTACACGTAGAGTTTAACACATGAGTTCGGAGTTCGATGAAACGGCGGCCCCACCAAGATGGTATAGACTGACTGGTTTATGACCTGTGAAGATTCGGTCAGGGACACAAATATCATGAAAGACCGTCAAACAAGAGAAGATATCAGTAGTTCCCAAAATGCAATTGCTTTCCAATTGGAAGTTTTGTACAGTAGTCATGTGAATCGTTAGAGATGAAACATTTAAAGCAAGTTTCTGATCAGTACTGCCAATTTGGCCATTGTTTCATCTCTTAACGATTCACATCAGTAGCTGTAAAAAAACATCATTGGAAGGCAATGCATTGTGGAAAGAGCTACTGAAATTTTCTCTTCGTCCAACAGATCATCGAATGAGACACAAAAAAAATGTGTGCACAACACAAGCCGTCCTTGTAAGTCTGAAGAAAAGGAAAAAGTAACACTTAATTCTAATTACAACAATTTTAGGCAGCCAATGATATGGATCAGCGAGATCCTGAACTAAGAGTAGCAACACATGAACCCAGAGACCCCATGACACAATGACTGAATTAAGGTCCTAGTATAGTTATGAATAGCACCCATCCAGGAACATAGTGGTACCTTAGCTATGGTCACCGACCGTGGTCAACTTGCCTTGTCAGTTTGCCTTGACCAATTTATGGGACAGACCCTTCACATCTGCCTATTGACTATACATTAATAGGATATGGTGTTTGTTTCAGTCAATCAGATAATTTTGATAATGATATTAACCTTTGATTTCTAATCAAATTTTGAACAAATCCTCTTCGATCAGTTTATAGTCATTGGGACTGGGATGTTTTTAGTTTTATATCACTTTAATCCAATATGCAAAACTTAACTCTAACATTTGTGATGCATTTGTCATTTTTTTTTATGTAACTCAGAGATCCTTTTAAAGGTGCTTTTGTATCTTAGCAACTTACTTTGTTTTTATTGGTTCACTAAAAAAATCCTTAAAGAAGGTATTTCCCGGAAAATTCAGTTGATTATGATGGTGGAGAAATTTGTTTTTTTTTTGATTGTTATGATAAAATATTGGATTATCAGTTTGTATTATGGTGCCCCCATAAAGGCCACTGTGTTGTTGGACGTGGTGGATACGGACAGATAAAATTATTAAAATCCATCAAGGTATCAAAAACACAGAAAGATTAAAACACATACTTTCCAGGATAACTTCAGCAACTTGAACTTACAAAAGCCTGCAGACACCAACACCTGTTAACGACAAAAATTTGCAACAAGAAAAATTGATACCATTGAAATAGTTGGCTGTAATCGAGTACATGTCCACGTGGAAGAGTTGGGTTATAGATGTCCGGCTCTCTTCAATCCATCACTATCAGCTTAAGAGGCCCCATCTGAGTGGATGCAATCTTTGCTGTCATCGTGGTCTGCACTCTTTGATGGCTTTGCTGGTCAATCTTATATGCCAAATAGTAGCATAGCAGTGATCCATGGGCAGCATTTTGTCCTAGGGTTTAATGGAAACTAAACCTATGGGTATTAGACTAGACATGTATGGGAATAGGGTGCAGGGTATTTGGCATGCTCAAGAGAAAACAAAGAGGTGAAAGAAACTGTTAGTGCTGATATAAAGCCATACCAAGTATGTAACCCTAACACACCTAAAACTCGCTAAAACTCACTGAACTGAGACTAGAAAATATACTAAGTCCAAAAAGATGGCGATGCCAATCATCATATGAACACACATATGGGCATGAATTGACACCCTCATGGCTTGCCATCCTAGTCATAGAACTTGATCACCGTAGTCCCTGGTCGAATCCCAAAACCAATGCAGAGGGCAATGGGCGGTCTGTCCTACCCTACTCAGGGATCGTTTTTGATTCAGCAACCATCTCATGTCAATTTTGGGTATAAAATTTCAAGTCCATGGCAAAAATTTGTGTATTTTAATTGGGATCTGGTGATTAAATGGCAATCTTTGCCTTGAATTGATTTTGATCATGCCTATTTAAGAATGTTTTCAAAACAAATATTGAACTGTGCGTATTTGAACTTAAAAATTTGAACTTGAAGATTGCAATCTTGGTTAGTAATTGTTTTCTATGGTAAATCTTACTAGAAGTTCAAAGCCATAAAGGTGAATCAGCATTAGGTTTGAGTTTGAGGAGGGTCGCTCAAGATTTCCTTTGATGACTGTAAAAATTGGACCATGTAGTAATTCATAGTTTGTTATGAAAATATTATTTTTAAAGTGGTCACCTAACGTATAAGACCACTGAATATCAAAAATCCCACAGTGCTGATTGAAGGAAATTGTGTAAACCCAGAGTAGCGATTGTTGTAATCAAACGAGGTCACACATTGCACCAAATGGCTGGACGGGCGGTGACTGACACTGTCGTAGTACGTAGTATGGTATCCTAGTCATGAACTGGATCCGAAGGGCCGTTCAAGACCGATCCCTAATTTGCTCTTGTCTTCTCCCCTCTCTGACATTCCTTCACCCTCCAAGGAGAAACAGTATGTGGTATTAGGGTTAATAATAGCTTTTTTTCCTTATACTTGAAATATATATATTGTCATACCAGACATTGATTTTAAGCCTTCAATTCAGTAAATAGGGTTGGGATAGAGTGTAGATCAGCTGACTTCTCTGGCTGCTGGTTTGCTTGAGCTTACAAACCTCCAGACATATGGAAAAATCTTACATTATGAGTGATGGTGCATGACAAGAGCAAAAACAAACTTTCTATTGCATTGTCATACGTACACAAGCAAGGCCTAATCTGTTTCACACTGGGATGACATCCAATTAAGATGGGACACCTGTATTTACTGTTAAACAAGATATCAGTACGTTATACTCCGATCATTTGCGGTAAATATTTCCGTGGAATATTAAAACAAACTGAATTTATAGATTGGTCAAAGGAAATACTACATATTTTTTTGGCAAAACAAGCACTAGCACTGCCATTCTAGGGGGAAAAATGATCCGGATTGAAGCGGAATGGAAATAAATAGAATAAACGCTTAGAAGTGAGATGACATTATAGATGGGCGCATTGGCAAATGCCACATTCTGACATCTCCGTCATGATAGACCTTTCAAGCCACAAAAATAACAAAACAAAAAACAAACAAACATGGTATTGCACCACCAACCTGATAACCGATCCTGTCAATACAATTAGTTGGTCGATAATACAGATTTATCATTTACACATCAATAATGTCACTTTTTTAAGAATTAAAAACAAATTTACTTACTAGAGATAAACATATTCTAAATCATAAGGGAGACGAAACAATAGGATTTATTTTTACTTGGATCCTAGCGTCAATTTTTGGTAAAGGGAAGTTTATATCATGACAATATTAGTATTCCAAAAAACTGATCGAATCAGTTGAAAAAATACTGGTTTGAATACAGACACATTAGCCTATGGATTTAGATGTGCATATGTAATCCACCACATGTATTACCTAGATCCATTTTTTTTACTCCATGCATTCATGTACAGTAAAGAGTAAATATGCCTGGCCAATTTGAATGAACACAGAATGCACAATTCACCACTCAAAACAATTATCTATAAATAAACCAACAAACACAACACAACAGGTGTGTTATTTACAATTTCTAATGGGCTAGTCACTTTTTTTACTTGACAACTGTCTTTGCAGCATTGATGGATATCAAAATTCATTTGGAAAAATCCAATTTACATACAGAAAATGGAATTATAGCATGCACGCATCATAGACACGTCACTCATTTTAGTGATAACATCATGGTCTATGCATAACAGGAAACAAAAACACACACACTCGTGAAACACATTAAATAATGTATGTATACAACGTGCCTTTTTCCTTATTTAGGGCTGGCCGTTCCAATATCTCAAAGTATGTAAATATTCCTCATTGATCACAATAAAATATAAAAGTTCTAACGTCTTGAAACAACACTTGTTTTCACATCCAAATCGTCAATACAATTGTGCTTTTGGATCAAACTCTTCATGCTGCGAATTGTGAGACTTTCACATCGAAATTGTTTTACACACTGCGCCATTTTAGAACACAATACAGATAACCACAAAGGTACAAAGTCCATTAACAGGTCTTGAGCAAACACTAGCGACATAGATAAACCATTTGAAGTGTTTTGTCCACGCTCACAGAAAATACAGACCCGCTATCATTTTCTGTTTACGTCATGTCGACCTGTAAACAGGAACTTGGCAGTATTGTGTGGACCCACTCTTTTGTCTTATATCATGTCGGGCCATATGTTGATTTAACCAAAATAATGTCATCGTGCGAGGTTTTGTGTTTAACCAAACTAACTCGGCATTGTTTTAGAATTGCATGTGACCATTTGTAGCTCCAGCAGTCATGAGATTACAGAGAAAAGAATTAGTAAGACATTTTCTGTATAGACCAAAACAAAACATAGTTTGTTTCCAGTAGGCTGTGCGCATTTTGATTTAGGTACTTTTTTTAACCACATTTCAATTTTTTATTTGATGAATTGAGCATTTTTTAAAAAACAATATTGGCTCAAAGATAGTTATATTTTAATAAATGAAATTTCAACTACTAAATCATGCCAATCTGGAACATCCATGGGAACCAAAATATTTCAGTTTCACGCCCAGTTAATCCTAATAGACCGTATGCAATAGCCGCCAATGTTGGTGGAACAATATAGACGCATTCCAGTACTACATACATCACCTGTCAATGAATCCCTGGGCAATCGCTAAACATGGATCGATTGACAGCTTTAATGTATTGTGTCCTGGAATGTATGCCTCTTGTCCACCAACATGGCTGGTGGCTGAACGTCATATTTATACGGTCTATTGTTTAGACTTCTACCCTTGTCCAACAGAAGTAAGGAGTCTGTCATAGCTTCATGAGTGTTTTAACTCAGAGAGGCATAGGCCAGCCTGGGCCGGAGGGCTGTACCCGGAATTGGTTTTAACAAATTACGGCCCTCAGTACATCTTGAGGAAAATCTTTCTGTTTTTAGTTGTTAGTTTTAATATTTTGTGCGTATATATGCCTCCTGACTTAACAGTTGTAGATGTGCCGAACCCCTCCCCAACCCTGAATCTTTAGATTTTTTGACGCGATGTCAAAAATAAGTTTGGGTCAACCAGCGAGCGAAGCAAGATTTCTAGATGGACAGAGTACAGATAGGCTTTATGACAATGTGTCTCAGCAATGTAGATGATATATTAAGAATGTTTTTAATCCACCAAGGTAAATAAGGGGGGTAATCGAAAGGTAATCTGGGCTACAGGTATGTCCTACTGGACACTTCATCATGCCAACGCTGGCCTGATGGCAAATTTTTGATCCATGACGTGGTTGAGTTGATATTACAGGATTAGCGGACAAGGGTTTTCTTGATTCTCATGATAGATTCTGCAAGTGTGGTGTGTGAGAACCATCACGTACTAATGGAATGGTTCCAGGAGTGTCTCACCACAACTTGCACCAGATATAATTTGAGGGTTTACGGCCAAGAGGCCCCATCTGCAATAGCTTGCCATTTTGTTGATTTGTTCATATTTACGTGTATACCATGCCTCATCAACACCTGGCAGCTATTGCAGATGGGGCCTTTTTGCCCTAACTATGGATATGATTACAGGCTGTCAAGAAATCCCATTTCGTCAATTCAACCCTGTCTGGGGTTTTGTTATTGTATATAGTAATTTGCGGCCAGTCCAGAAGTTGGGACATGATGAATTGCCCGATAGACAGATTAGCGCCAGTTTAAAAGAAAAATATTATTCCAGATGACTAAATTTAAATTATTATCTTTTGAAGATCTGAGGACACAGATGACACCAAATGACACAAGGGGATGGGAGTAAGTTTAGCTGCTGTTTTCAGGTGCTGGCTTAAAGGCTGGCTCGATTTCCGAGAGAAGGCACCCTCAATTTTCAAGGCAAATCTGTTTTTTTTTAAATACATAATGATTTCTTATAATAATCAATTGTGAAAGAGCTAGCTCAAATCAAAGTCTCATATAGAAAATCACAACTTTGTTTATAAATTCCAGATACTGGAATTTTTGTTTTAAACACTACATCCACAGTACCCCCCTGACTTTCCTCCTAGTTGAGTTCCAGTTTAGGTGCCAACTGAATAGAGCAGTTGTGGAATACTAAAGAGTAACATAACACATTTTGATTTTAACTGGAAATTACACCTAATGCTTGTCCACATACTAATTATAGGTAAACAACCTGAGCTCAAATCACTATCCTCATTAGAAAAATCAAAACTTTCGGAAATCTAAAAAGTTTGGATCCTGAATTTTGTTTACAACATCCTATAATGGTTACTGGTTATACATATCTGATTCACCTCCGACCTTGCAAAACCACCCTTAGTTATAGGACACATCATTTGTGTGTCTTTAATTTGACAACTGAGTCAAACAGAAAATTTAGCAGATATTTTTAATTCAAAACGGCAAGAGTTCCTTATGTACCCCCTTCAAAGTTCCACATGTAACAAATTCTTTTTTATTTTTGGCCTTAGGGTTAGGGTATTTGTTTGTGTAAGGCCTTAAATAAAAAGAAATTTGTTTCCTGTAGAATTTTAAAGGGGGGGTACATATGGAACTCTTTCCTTCAAAACATACCTGGAAATGTTAAACAGTGGCCGCACATTCTATACCACTAATACTCAAACTTACTCATTATATGTTGACTGTTTGAAAATATGTCCTACCCCTTCTGGCACAGTTGTAAGCCTACATTTAATGATAGCATGTCCTAATAGTGAATGAACACACCTTGATTAAGTTGTTACAATGAAGACTCCTGATGGTTATGATTTCACAAGTGGAGACCAAATGTTTGACAGCAAAACTTGGGAAGATTTTGACATATAATTGTTTGCGCTTGAACTTGAGTGTTGTACTGAACAGGATGGGTGATACGAGACAAGAAAGAGGAAGCTGTGACTTCCTTCCTGGTATCAAGAGAAAATGTTACATGAACCAGGACCAACAAGTGAACATGTTGTATAGGTCATGGTTGTTGTGGATAGCCATGACCCGATTATACATCATGTTGTGTTTCTTATATTAAAGAAAAATATATTTTTTACATCCTTTCCACCACCTGCTCAGAATTTTGAAATGCACTGATTTATTAACTTGAAGGTAGCCCATCTGATTGCAATATATAATTTTATGCGTATTATAGGGAAGGCCATCGCCAACATAGCTTAAAGGGGGATGACCGATTCAGTCTATAAATTTTTAACTTGTTAGAAGGCCCCTCCGCCCGAAAACCCCATCTGTAAAGTTATGAGCTAATATTTCAACCGTTTTGAATGTCGAGTTATAAACATGATTTTGTAATCCCAATTTACATGTTAGAGGCTATGTAGTACGCGTATTGAAATTAAATATTGGTTGGACCCAAATTTTTTTCACTCATAACATCTAACCGACATCCTGTAGCCCCAAGATCTTCACAGGTCAACAAGAAATAGTAGCTTTCTTATCATACCAAAACTGAAAAGTTTGGCCACTCTGGTAAAATATGGGGGCCTGGGGATGAGGCTTTACCGATGGATGGACCTTTAACTTGAAGGTAGCCATCTGATTACAACATATAATTTTCTGTGATTCATAGGGCAAGGCCATCGCAAACATAGCTTAATTCCAAAATTTCATTTGAATCAATTACCATTGTAACGGGACCGGAACTGTATTTATTACAATAGCCCTAATATTTCCGGTTACATAAAAACAATCAACTTTAATGCGCATAGCATCATAGTGGAATACAAGGGATAGCACCAGGTAAAGCTAGGGGGGAAAAAATCATAGGAGGGGCGAAACAGAACACGATTACCTCATATAGGTACAAAAAAAACACACAATTTTACAACAAAGTTTGCTTCAAACACATTTTTCAGGAATTGGGAAACTCAGGGGGGTGGCGCCCCCCCCCCCTCTTGGCCACCCCCAAAACATATTTTGAGATAAGCAAAAAAAAAACGTTGCCTCAAAGAAATGTGAAAAAATGCAAATGCGAAATGCACTTTTTTAAAAAAAAAAATGCTAATGCGAAATACGGGATTTCTTCGGATTTTTTTTATTGCATTTTCGACCCCCCTTTTAAAAAAAAATTTCAACTAACGTTTATTTCTTTTCTGAACGTATTTGAAAAAAAATTTCAAGTGAGCAAAAAACCTTCTTAAAAATGCACTAAAAGACCAATTTTAAACAAATGCACACAGTCTTCTGAGCCCAAACTGTTTTTTTTCTGGGCTAAAATGAGAAAAATACAAAGAATTCCAATGATACCAAAATCTCAGGTTTGATGTGGCGCTGGTGGGGTCCAGGTGAGGGTCGAGGTGGTAGCAAGTACAGTGCTCTATACCATCTAAGCTATATGCTATTGTAACCAATGGGCATGGCAAACACCTCCACACTCAGGGGGCCAGAACCCACCCCAGGCCAGGTAACCAAAGATTGGCTAAATATGCCCAAAATGATCACTGACTTTACCTCTTTTGAGAAGTATAGTCAAACAAAATGTTCATGTTCACCCGTAGAGCTCACAAAAGGAAAACCTCCTTCACTTTCTATCTAAATTTGATCATCTTAATAGCCCTTAAATTGATATGACTCTCCTGCCATCTCCCCAGTGTGTCCTGTCTGCTCCTAAAAGCCCCTGACAATTTGAGCTAGTTTGGATAAAAACATTCCATCAGTAATGGTTGACTTTAAAGCAAGTGTTGCTGTATAAACTATATTTGGCAGTCACAAAAATGCAATGTTTGTTACATGTGAATAATTTTCAGCCAGACGGGAACAACTTCATATTTCAATTTGGGTGCTAATGTCTAGGAATTATGGCATGGTTAGTGGAATACTGTTGCTAAGAATGGTTGGCATCACATTCAAAGTCAAAGTGAGTCAAGGTTCATGGTCTACTTCACTTAATCCACCCACCCACACCCACACACATGATGCACATCACGTACCAATCTGGACGCTTTATACCTTAATATAGTTTTATAGTCAGATACAAAATCTTGTTTTGTCCTATGTGGTGATAAATTTCTCAAAAAATACCCAGTAGGCACTCAAGCAAGGAAATGGACGAATCACTAAATGTCCAGTAAGCACTCTAAGGCAACCCTTGGAGGCAACCGGCCCTTTCCTTGCATCTCACGTCATTTATTTATCTGAGCCTAAATGCCCAGGAGGCAATTAAAAGCAATTTCGGCTGCCTCAAACTGACATTTTGCAAAATAGCTGTCGAGAAAAAGGCTTTTGATGATTTCCGATTTTAATTTGCCCCACACTGTCAATTAAAACAGGTATTTAATTAAAAGCAAGTGGAAAAATTGCACAAAATAAGTTTAATTTCAGATATATTTAAAGGAAAGTTATGTTATAAATCTATCTGGCACATATATAATGAAATATCCTTAAATATGACGTACAAATGGTTTGCATGTCATTGGAGTATTCCTTGCGAAGAGAAAACATCATTTTAACTTCGAAGCAGTAGACGATTAAGGAAGCGCCACGTTTAATTATGTACGCTATCGTTGCCACAAGCCATGTTTAGTCTTTCAACCAATTGAAAGATGCTCGGAGTGGTTAGTCAAGTTATGGCCTGTATGAAAGACTATCGCGTTTACTTTTAGCATTGGAATTAAAAACACAGCTTTAATTTAACGTTTCCTTTAAAAATATATATATTTATCAAAAATGGCATACATGTGTGCCTAATTTTTTTATTAAAAATGAGCCTGGGATTCTTGAGAAATATAGTTTTTAAAAGAAAAATTAGGAAAATCTACATCATACAAAGAGCGCTACTCGTACATTGAAAATTACGTAGATTGCTGAACCGCGCATTAGTGGGTTTCGAACACTGATCTAATACAATGGATTGGAACGGGCTTCGTAATGGAAGCAATGATGGCCATATGGTCATCCAAAAAGGCCCAAGCAGGTGGTTAAGCGCCGGTCCTTTATACAAAATTGTTCCCATTGAAATGTGATAAGCGACATAATAGACTACAGAATCAAGCCCCTTCAGTGAGTCAATTGTATTTGCGCGTATGGGATGGCATTTCTAAAACCGTGCACCAGGGATACAACTTCTGTTAAACAGGGGTCTCTGGAATGGTATTGTGTTCGGTAGACCAAGATGCCCGCCCGCGTTGCTCCATTCATCTAATATACAATTACTGTTGTGTAGCCAATCCATTGTATAGAGATCAGTGGTTACAGTGCGAATGCGATAAAAACTAAATATTACGGACCCCTTTTCAAATGTCCACCGTTTCATGGATTGTTAGTGTTTAGGCCCAACTGAACCTTTGTGTTAATCACAAAATGATAACAAAACAATAAAAAAAATAAAAAAAATAAAAAAAATAAAAAAGGTAGTTTTTTTGCAATAAAAAATTCTTAAAGAACTTCGCTCCTATCCTGTGTGGTGCTCAACGAAGTTCAAAAGGATGAGGCTGGTAGGCAACTTGCAAGTGATATATGAGCGTATGGGATATATTTTCGCTGGCTCTGTTTCGGTATTGCATTGCGGCGTTGTAATTCACAGGGAATAAACCTGGTAGCTTCCATGATAGTTGTACAGTTGTGTATATGGTCGGAAATAGTCTGGATTTTTTCGCAAGAATACTCCAATGGCCATGAAAACCATCTGGTACAATTTATTTAGGGATATTTCATTATATAGTCGATAGATAGATTGATACCAATAAAGTGCGTTAACTAAAATGGCACTATACGTGAAAACCAAAAATAGGCCAATTTAATGTGTAAATAACAAATTGTCGCGAAAAATACGTCGTTATGGATGATTTGAGTAAATGCGTCACTATGTGAAAGCGTCAAAATAGTAATTCCTACCGTGAACGAAAAATCATGCACCAAAATGTCACTATGTGAAAAGGCGAATACTTCAAAATTGCAGATACGATGTTATTGACCTGCGCAGAATAGATTTTCGGCCAACGTCTTATGTGATGCAGACAATTTAACGTTTGCAAATACGTAATAATAGTTAATGAATATTTTACTAATTAATCCAATTGAAGTTTGAAATTTGGTGAATTGTAGAGTAGTGACAAAACAAAGTTATGCCAAATTTCTCAAAAAGTCCAAATGTTGAATAGTACTAGTGACGCGCACGATGAATATATGTGAATATAGCCCAACGCACTTAGGTACACAAAAATGCCAAGGGGCGCACTAATAGGCAAAAGAATAACCCTGAATGCCTCGTGCTGATCTCATTCTTCAACTGGTCAGGGTGATTTTTCTAGAAGCGAAGATACTCATTTCCCTGATTTTCAGGAAGATATACACACAAACTTTGTATGTTGGGCATGGAGTTTCAGATTTAATGGTAAACAATCATGTAACTACATATTTTTTATTAAAAAAAGCATTAACATTTCTGAACCACGCTTGTCTCTGTGACACCTACTCAAAGAATAAATACATCAGAGATAAGATTTTTTTTTATCAACTGAAAACAACTGACTTGAATTATGATATGAAACAATTGTAGGTCATACAGAGCATCTCAGATCAACCCGTCTCAATTGGCCTAATTAATGAATCCATCCTGACACGAAACCCACACCTGATGGTGTCGGGAATGGGATTACAAAACCCAGTATTTATGGGAAAGTGGCCTAAACCCTAACATGGGGGGTCCTTTTGGGGACTTTGTGACAACTTTTTTTCAATCACGAAAAAAAAAAGGAACTCCTGTCACTTTTTATAAGTTTTTGACCTTATTTATTCCCCTTTTGTGGCATGGGTTTTAGTTAATATGAAATCACTAAGTGTGTATTGATTCTTTCTATGAATAAAAATGATAAAGCTAAGGGAACAAGGTGCAATTTACTGTGAAACATGTCATGAATTAGGAGCAGTCATTATTACGCAATGGAGATGGGAGGATTCTATTTCTTTTGGCGCGAAATTGTTCGCATCCCCTTAACTTCAGTTCAAACATTTTGACATTCCTCCTGATTTTATGAGATTTCCCCATTTAAAAGTTCAAGTTCACCCCTTTCCTTGATGAAAATTTTCATATTCCTCTCTCGCTTACAAAATTTGTTCGTAATCCCTCCCGCATAAATAACGACCCTCCCTTAGCATAACTGATGCAGCACATACAAGACTTATTCAGCAACCTATTGTTGACACCCCAAAAATGTTCTAAGAAAATTTGTCAAGAGGTTCATTTTGATGAAAAGTGGGTCTTTATGGGGGCAATACCATGAAAAATAAATAAAAGTTGCATTGCTATTAGTAGCACCCCAGGCCATAGAATCACAGTGTATATGGTATAGAATTGCTGTTTAGAAGCAATTCTCTGGAGTTTTGTCACTGGAAATCGGATCGCCTACCATGCATCCTGAATGTGTTATTCAACCCTGAATGACATACGCCAACAAACTGCATAGTCGGCTGGGAGGGAGGCAGAATGTTGAGAGCGATCTTTGAAACGATCATTAACAAACCGTGAGAGTCAAATGGAGAACAGCTGTTCAGAGGAGACTATTTCAAGTCAAAAAATAAATTGAGTTGTCTTGTGAAAAAAAATATGACGATGACATGTTTCTTTTGACAACTGAATTTTATACATATGTGCTATCACTTTATAGTTTATATTACTTTAGTTATTTTTTTGTAATTTAGTTTTAAAAACTATTATATTTTAGAGAAAAAATATTAAATTTTACAGAACTTTTACAAAACAAGTCTTCATTGCTGGGCAGGAAAGCTCCTATGTGCATTTGACCTTTGAAAAAGGTTCTAAATGAAAATGGGCCCCCATTTTCAAAACCTATGTGAAAATTTAATTTAAAGGTCGTCTTTGGGACCCCCTGATTTACCCAGAAGTAGTATCAGATGAAAGGCCATATTTTTCTCATTGTCGTCCTGAAATTTCAGCTTTCAAATCCATTTCTCAAGATACAGATAAAAAAACTACCGTTTTAATGGTTAACATCAATATTAGCACGGTAGTGAATAGGACGTTGCACTATGCATTATCGTGTCTATCATAAAAACTGCAAATTTGTTTCCCACGATACTTGATGGTCAGTGTGTACAAGTGTCGGGCTCTCATATCAAGTAGAGGACATGATAGGCAAATATCGGAACAAGCACCATTAATCATCAGAACTGTCTGCAACAAAATCAATGCTTAGTAACGATTCTGATCATTTTGAATAAGATAATTCCCAGTACTGGTTTGGAATGCACAAGTATTTTGATCTTTTGCTGGCCTCTGTTTTTATGAAAAACAATCTGGGCCTAACTGTAGTCTCCATGTACAGACTGCTAACACACAACAAATCCAACCATTGCCCTAACACTCCTGCACTTAAAGCAATATTAGCACATTTTTTTGAAGAGCGCCCCCAATTTTTCAAAAAAATTGAGATTTTTACATGGTTGCATTGGTAACTGGCTAGTAAACTATACCTGTGAATGGTTAAGCTCGAAAATGTCTGTGTGTCAGAAACGAAGGAATTTTGTAATTAGAATAATTATTATCGGGGATCCCGATAATAATTTAACGGCTGCTGGAAACGGCCTTCCAATGTGAAATAGCCGGGAAATAGTGCCATGTACGTGTGTACGCTCATCCATTAGTTGTGTTATTGGTTCAGGCAAGTCAAGTTAGAGGTTATCTTCTCGAGGTGGCACTATTTCATCATGGACGGACATAAACATAGCATTTCCAGCTCTGCCGTTAAGTCCAATCTGGGATCCCAATTCTAATTACAAAATCGCTTATTTTATGATAAATACGCATTTCTTAGCATTCTCGTTCGCAGGTATAGTTTCCTAGACAATTACCAACGTAACTGTGCCAAAATATCAACTTTTGAAAATTGGGGGCGCTCTTCAAAAAATGGTGCTAATATTTTTATTCTGTTTCCAACTTTCCCGCTTCATAGTTTTAACCAATGTTAAACCTACAAAGGCCATGGAAGATGCCAACAGTGCTCTCATTTTATTTCATTCCAACTAGTACAGGAGGAAACAAGCAAATAACTCTATCCTCTTTAAAATGAAATTTGACAGCACCTATCATGACCAAGAAGTACCTAGATTCCTTGAGAATTGATCATGCCTTCTTCAATCCATAACTTATCTCGCTGCATCATCTGTGCACATATCTGACATTCTGGAAAGTCCCAGACAGCATCTTTCTTCCTTGAAACACTCTGGGGAGCTGGAGAGATTCTTCAATTTATCATCAATCTAATTACTCAGTTCACTCCAATACACTATCCAATCAGAGACACTGAACTTCCAGAGCTCTTTGTGGTACAACTGACACCACAATCACCAAAGTGCAAGGTTCTTCTGGTCTTTGTAAGGTAATATGAAACTTTACCCTTTAAGAACTGATTTGACATGAGGACTCTCATGTGTTTGGAATGCTATGAGCCACTGCACAAGAACTTGGGAATTCAAAGTCAAGCTGATGGGGGATGACTAGTTTGAAATGCGAGATGGCATTGATAATGGCACTATCGGTAGAGTAGAACATCATGTAAACAAATACAATTCATATTCATAAAGGCTGTGCAAGTTCTACAAATTTTTCTTCTTTCTGGTTCTGATTTAGCTCTGAGAAGATGAAAGAGTAAAACTGACTCTTGGAAATTGATCATGGTAGGGCCAGGCATATTGAGAGTGAGATTCCTTCAGGCCTCTATCAATCTTACCCTTGTGGGTAAACTCATGCTTCTGTTAAAAAAATCTAGGTAATTTCTGACACGCCATGCCTAGTTACATTAGTATGACTATAAAGAGGTGCATTGGTACAATAGTAATGCACCTGTCAAAAAATGCTCTGGCCCCTGGGTACCCGGGACTTGCACACGAGGTGTGTTTTTGAAATGTTACCAACTCCCCGGCCATGTCCCGCCTAAGTCCCGGCCCTGCGGGGCAACATTTTTATGTCAAACCCCGGCCAAGTCCCGACCCCTGCTAGCCGAGAAAAAGCGTCAAAATGTGTCAAACCCGATTGTGCGATTCATTTCAGAGTTTATAGAGGTCAGCTTTTCGGAAGAGGGGATACACAAATGCCGAAACGGAGCCCTGTGCTTCCGTTTGCCCCAACCCAAAATCACAGCTTTTTTTTGACATGCATGAACTCCATGAACAAGTCCCGGCATACGCCCGGTACACTCAGGCAACAAAAAGGATCAACTCCCTGGCTATCAGGTATAGTACAAGTTCCGGCCATCCCCAGGTAACCAGGGGCCGGGGCATTTTTGATAAGTGCATAAGATTTGAGATCTGTGTGAATACTTTAGATGAGCAACTCATCTGCAGATTTTCCTGGTAATCTGGGTAAAAAATACTCGGTATTTTAAATGATACCAATATTACAGGTTTTGTACAGGAAGTAGTGGGGATGAATCTGAAGATTAAATAAAACACTTTTTGAATTGTATTTCTTCATTTGCCAGGTACTTGCTACTCTCTGCAAACTGTTTTTCATTCTTTATCAGAAGTAGACATGTACTTTCCTGTTATTTGTGGGCACACGCACACTCATCACAGACCACAACAGCCTGGTCAATACAAAGATCTGAATGAATAGGGAACAAAACAAATTCTATTAACTTGGAAAATAATGTGCAATTGATATTTCCGAATACAGGTGATTCCGTAATCAAAGGAATGCCCATTCCAGCATGAACACAGTGCCATTTCTTTGGATTCAAAATGTCAATAATACTGATGAAATAAATTAATGGTGACAAATTCAATAGAATGAGTTAACAGCATGTAGTACATAACCTTTTCTGCCCATTGACACCACTCCAGCCATTTCCAACAGTCATTTTCCTATTTTGATGTTTTTAGTTAGAGACACCTGTTAGAATTGGAACAAACATGTCTCCACAATCACTGGCAAAAAGTCACAGACATCCTAGAAATCATTCTGCCCATACTGATTGGGGTGTTTAAAATCAAAAATATGGAGTTACCTTCCAGGAATCAAATCTAAAGCTTCATTGTCCATGCCGACTAAAGTTCAGATTGGGTCTATGAAATTAAGTTCCATCTGTGCACATGTAAATGTGTGTACGTGAAGTGATTAAATTGTTCGGTAAACAAGCTGGTTCTTCAACTAGAAGTCTTACCCTATAGTACATGTCAAAATGATTTGGCCAGTCCCCAAGCTTGGTACTGGTGAAATTTTGCATGAATATATACGTGGACTTCTTGAACTCTGTGTGAACCGCCTGAACTTTGTGAAGTCGGGTGAGAATATCAACACTCAAAGCATCTCAAAATCTTGTTGGGTAGCAAATTTATACCTCGGTTGTTATGATCTTCAACGCACCTGAATATCATGGGCTTAAGTGGTAACAGTTGATGAAAACTAGATGAAAATACATGTACTCACTGAATACTAATAGCACAGGGTCATTCATGCCCATTTTTTTTGTCTTGTGTTTTATTCAGTGGCTGTCCTCACTGCAATGTGTTTGTGTTTGTTTGGGTATGTTTTTTTCCTTCCCTTCTTTTTTGCTCTGTGTGATTTTTTTTTCTTGTTTTGTGTAAGTGTGTGGTTGTTTGCATTTGTGTTTTTTGGTTTTTTGTACATCACGACAAATTGATCGTGATGATGAGCCTTTAAACCAAAATGTTACCCTACTTTGAACCAAATTTGACCCCTTCATGACGCTTTAACATCTCTTTAGCACCTCTTCACTCCGCAAAATATCTAAACACACAACGATTTTGCTGCTTGTAGATAAATTTACAGGAATTTTTTTTCCTCCTAAGCCTTATATTGTACAAGTTGAATGTTCAACACGCATTTTTGTCACTTGTTCACAACTTCAAGTACCTTTTGCAAAAATAAAAATGTGCAAAAATATTTCCTTTCCATGGTTATCTAGATTTATCTAGGAAGCTCAAAATGGGCATATTTAAAACAAGTGGAAACATATCAAATCAGCATAGGGTGGAAAATTGTGCGAGCATTGCCACATTGACAAAAACTTTTAAAAGTGCATTTTGTGATTCCAAACACACCACCTGTTTTTATTCCTTGTTCACTAGATATCCTTTAGGAAAGGCGTATTCACAAAATTGGAGTTGATCCGATCTTGCGGTTTGTGTGTTATGAGCAATTGCTTGGTTTTCCACCGAGTCCCATAGGCCACTGTTTTTTTACGGACAGAAAATACAATATTGTGAAATTTCTTACAGATACAACCACATTTGAACCAGGTAGGTACACATGGAGGACTAAGGCTAACAGTTTGGAAGATGAAATAAAATCTCAACTCTTTTTGTTTAGGTTTAAGTCGGGGACGTACAAGGTTGTGGATCACAAAATGCCCCTTTAAGCTTTACATCATTTGAATTTCAGTGGAGTTAATCGCCTATTCACATAACTAACAAAACATAACAATAAACATAACTATAACGCCTGTATGATCAACTCACTCTGATGTACAAGCAGTAAAACTCTTCCAATTCCTATGCATCCATTTGCCCTCTAACACTAAATTGTTGAAAGTAATTTGATCAGCCGTATGGTTGAATAACCCTCATTGTTCCTTGAGCATACTTGACTAACATCATACTGGATACACAAGGTAACACCAACTCCCTAAAGCTAGATGACAAATTTTCAGTATCCTTGCAAAACCGGCATTATCAAAACCACGTCCTGTGATAAACCTTCCAGAACAACATCTCTTTGTTGCCGATGTTACCAAAAGTCACTGCTTCGCACCGCGGGAGCTCCATTAAAAATTAGTTTTTGTGTTTCCCTTATGAATACTCTACTAGGGTGTCTCAACGCTTCTCAATAGTGCATACTACTACTGGACTCTTCACAAACTGATAAACTAGACACGACCAAATTACCTTTCAGGTAAATTGGAATCTATAAAAGCAGTACATTGGATAATGCCAATCCACAACTAATTTCTTTTTCTTATTAAAGGTTGTTTTGTGATTCTTCACCCACCTTCTTTGTTATTTCTGGTCCTAGTCACCCTTGAGGCATTAGTGTACCACGTGTGGTGGGGGGGGGGGCAGGTTGCCACCCAAGAGAAGCTCAACCCCCCAAAAAAAATAAAAATCAACTACTCAGTAAATCAAGCAAAGCAGCCCTTTTTTGCCGGGCCTGCTCACCAACAATTTCCACCTCCAGCCAGGAAAACTGCCTCAAAACCACTTCCAACCCTGTGCGTAGCCAGGTGGGGCAAAGGGGGTGGGGGCCAGAGTGCCCCCTCTGAAATAATCTTAAGGGGAAATCGGGAAAGAAAACATATATAGTTAAATCAGCCCCTTTCGGAGACTGGTAAATTTTGCTTGTGATCGGGACATTTGTTGCACCTACCGGAAATTGCCCCATCGGAACCACAGGGCTGGCTCCAAGCCTGCTGGAAATCTGGCTCAAAGCATAATTCCCCCTCTGACAAGTGACCCCTGGTTACGTCCCCTGCCTGAGCAAGGCTTTCCCAAATTTTGTTGATTCTAATCTGTTTGTTTTGGTTGTAAGAGCAAATCCTGCTCACAGGGTTCCCTCTCATAGGCACTGTACTGTAATTTCGTCTCATTTACAGGCTTGTTACGTAATTTTATAGGTTTGTAGATTTAAAATGTTTGAAAACTGGTTTAAGGTAAAACCTCTTTAAAAGCACCTCAACTCTCAAATGACCACCATATATTATGCAAATGAGATGATTGTTGACGCCTAATTTGGTTTGCATTCAACATACGTTGTCACATTAACCTATACCAACGCATGAACTTTGTTCTATATAAATGGCAATTTTAATTTCATGGTGTAACCCCTGGAATTGTTGATAAGCATAGGTACAGTCAGTACTAGGTAGAGTCTCACTAGCCAATCTAGCTAAGCACCAGCGTACCCAGTCGGGGTGCGGAGGCGGTGGTGCGCACCCCAGGGTTTGCCAAAAATTATACAAATCGCATGCCTATTTTTACTTATTCAGAGCCAGGGATCCTAAATAAATCGGGATCGTGACCTCGATCAACGAAGTGAGGCATACTGCATGAATATGTTACGACGTCATTCCCGTTACGTCATACTGCATAAATAATTAGGTGACTTATTGTAAATAGTGGGCGACTATTACTACCCTTCGAAGCGTCTATGGGCATTGTTTTTGTACACAGCAGACCTTGTCTTTTGAGGCGGCCGCGCACGCGACCGCGCTCAGTCGCGCATCTAAAATGTTTGAGTCCGAGCGATTTATCGGCGTCATCTTGTTAAAAGTCCGGGCTGCGAGTTTGCTACCTTCGTATTTGAGCCGGCAACCGAGCAAAATACTTCCTTTGGCAATATGTATGATAAATGATCACGGAGACCTATGCTTTACCAGTTACCCGCAATTTTTCAGATAGGGGTGTGAACGTTAACGGCTGGTAAATCTGTGCCGAGAGCTCAAATCTGCGGGTATTAACTCCACAATGTATCGGAACTCCATGGAAATACCGCATGGACGATGTAACGAAAATGAACACGGACTATGTGTAAATAATGCATGAAGTAAACGTCGTAAATTTTGAAGCCTTCGCACTGTTTAATCGCACATGGTTTTGTTTTTGATTGGCCGAGTTTGATAGCGCCTCGGGCGAAAGAATTGAGGGGCTTACAAACATTACGGAAGAGAATTTAGATTATTATTTCGACATAAGAAAGAAACAGATAGACCGTACCACCGTTGTGGTCAAATTGAATTGTAAACTATGCACGGAACAGTTCAAGGAAATGAAAGGTGCCGGGGAAAAGGCGTCGCCCGATTACAAGTAAGAACATACTTGACAATGACAACACGTTGATGGAAACGTTATCAAGCATCGTGAATCGCTTATTAATGAAACGTGAGCTTACTCCCAATAGTTTTAAGAGAATTGACTAAATATGAATGAACTGGTGCCGACTTAGGTAGTTACCTTTGTTTTACTGATGTTTGACTGTTCGTGCATGCCCAGTTTACTATCCCTAGTCTAGACTAGATTTCAAAATGAAAAAAAAATCCGCTCATGTTCGAGGTTCAAGGCCTGGGTGAATTAATTCTTTGAAAATTGATACACTGAATGATAACATCTACACATGGTAAATTAATTAAATCTTGAGTGACCTGTCAAAGTATGTAACTTGTTACTAACTTGATTTGCAGTAATTAACATGCTTATGCTACACCTGAAATTGAAAATGCATGAGCTTAACTGCATTCTGGTCCCAACTAAGTTGCCGGTCCTGCTTACTATGCAGCTCTATGCTTGTAAAAGTCGTCTCCAGCCAGAATTGGAAGCTTTTAAAAGCTCTTCTGCAGCTCGTCTCAAGGAGCCTAGATGAGCTTTGTAATGCTCCTCGGAAAATTTCAAAAGAACAGTGTCTGCACATATCACCACCTGTCAAGCTCCCCCACACCCCCGACTGCACCCAAGGTCCTTCAGGTCTGGGTGCACCCTTGCTAAGAGAGTAGTGGAACATATTTCAAACCACCCTGTAACTCATCACAACATGAAGAATTGGTTAAGACTCCACCAATTGCAGGAGGCTGTTTAAACCACAGATGGTGATGTGTTAGGATTGTAGGATTTTATATGATATGAAATGTCACTTGAGGCATGTGCATACCACACTACACTCCATAGCTTCTCTCTGCTCACTGCAGGCTTACGTTTACGTACCAACATATAATTTGGTACCATCTGTGACATGACACACATTCCAATATATTCTTTCATGACCCTCTGTGCATTATATTTGGGGGTTTCACCCCCACCCCCCCCCGGTATCTTGTGACCTGATTAAAAGGTATGTCACTTCCTCAATCACACATTGGTGTACGTTGCATCTCATCAGTTTCTGAGATCAAGAGCTAATCAAGACTTGCTAAAATGTCCAGTATTCCTCTATATAGGTACAGTTAAGACAGAATTTGGCAATAAAATTTGTTAGTTTTTTATAAAAAGAAATTAATTTTTTTTTCATAATCCAATCAGTTATGAAACCACTTCACTGTTAGAATATTGGGGGAGGGGGCATTCAGAACCTTTCTCCCCCCCCCATGAACTGACCATCTATGCAGTGTCAATGGAGGTCGAGAAGGTCCCAAATTTGCCCTCTCGAAAGTACCTAAGCCCAACCCTTCTGCCCCCCCCCCTCATCAAAGGTCTGGTTACGCCACTGTAGATATCAAGACAAAAGACATTATTTTCCATTTTTTTTTCTTTGAGGGGCAGAAGGGCTTTTTTAATTAGTCTCTATCCAGTAACGTAACAGGCAGGGGGCAGGGGACAGGTTGCCACCCAGGAAATTTGACACCCTTGTTTTATTTTCCGGGAAGAAAAAAAGCTTGAAAATCATGCTAAATCAACTTTTTTTTGCCTGTTCACCAGGAAATTTTCACCTCCAAAATAGGAAAATCTGCCTCAAAACCAGTTTACTATATACACAAGTACCAAAAACAACTCTGCAAAAAATCTAAAATTTTGAAAATTGAGGTGCTCTTCAAAAATGTGCTGTTATTGGCTCCATGGCTGCGGATCACAAAATGTCCCTTAAAATCATCACAGCGAGAACAAACCCACTCAAAATCATACCTGACCGTTTCCCATTAAGGTGGACTCAGAGATTTCAAAATAGAAATTTGTGTGTAATCATTAAAAATAGTCACGAGAACTAAAGATAGAAACCTAAAATGAACATTTCAAGTTTGAGATGAACAGGATTTTTTGTTTTGATGCAATAAACATTGATGTAACATAACAAAAATTTGCAGGATCCGGAATTTGAAAACAAAGTTGTGATTTTCTATAAATTATGAAGGACTTCGATTTGAGCTTAGCTATTTCACACAGTAATAATATGCAAAAAACATGATTTGTTTGAAAACTGAGGGCTCCCTCCTCGGGAAATCTCTGAGTCAACCTTTAAATGGCTCTCCCACTAGCTCAACTTGTACTCTTTAAGGCCAGGTTAAGGTCAGGGTAGACAGGTGTTAATTCAATGACTGTCATTTAATTGAGCTGACAACTGATTGGGCCAAGACTAGGTGAGGCATACTAAACTTAATTAAGGTCAGCTGGGATGGCAGGAGACAGTGGAGAGAGACACAAATATAACAGGCCTTCAAACTCAAGGTACATCAAAACAGGTCTTCTGTCATCCATCCCAATGCAAATTTGTAAGGTATTGTAGCTATTGTGAGAAAAAGGAAGTGTATAGAATGGCTATTTTGAGATATAATACCAATTGCCAATGCCAAGTTCTCAAGTTTAAATAAATTCTTTCAGTGGATTGATCACTTCTTGCAATGTTTTTCTGGTTGTTTAAGGCCCTCTCAGTGAACCATGAGAAAGTATGTAATTTTTATTTTTGTTGATAATTTGAGTAGCTGCTTAAAAATCAAGGTACATCAAAACAGGTCTTCTTTCATCATGTATGTAAGGTATTGTTGTATTGTGAGAAAGAGGAAGTATAAGAATGGCTATTTTGAGATATAATACCAATTGCCAATGTCAAATCCTCAAGTTTAAATTAGTTCTTTCAGTTGAATTATCACTTTGGTATTTTTCCAGGTTTTTAGGGCACTATCAATGAACCATGAGAAAGTATGTAATCTTTTTGTGTCAATTTGGAGTAGCTTAAAATCAAGGTACATTAAAACATGTATTCCGTCATTCATCTGGTGCAAATTTGTGTGTATAAGGTATTTTGCTATTGTGAGAAAAAGGAAGTGTCTAGAATGGCTATTTTTAGATATAATACCAATTGCCAATGCCAAGTTCTCAAGTGTAATAAATTCTTTCAGTGGATTGATCACTTCTTGCAATGTTTTTCTGGTTGTTTAAGGCCCTCTCAGTGAACCATGAGATGTATTTTTTTTTTTAAATTTTGAGTAGCTTCGGAATTTTGGATGTGCCCAAAATTAAAAAAATGGCAAAATGGAAATAGCAGGTTTGAAAAAAATTTGAACCAGTAAATATCTGTATGAACATTGCGCAACAAACTCTTGTCGTACTATGGCGGTTCTTGGCTTATTATTTCACTCTAATAGCAGATTTGTCAGCTGGGAGCTCACCATATTAATTAGTCAAATTTTGGCATGATTTTGATCATATTGAACTAAAATTTGATCATTTTGTACCAAAATTACCAGTAGTTAAAAAAGTTGACAAAAATCTTGGTAGGTTCTTCGCTAACATATTTTCCATATCAAAATGACTAACTGTTTTAATGTGTTGCAGAGTATGTTAGGATGCCTAGACTTGTTAGAACAAGAGATCCATGGATGACTATAGTGTCAACTGATGTATAGTGTCACTTGACCTGAGTTGACCTTCGGAATGTATGGTTCCCATATACAAGTACTGCATCTATGACCCAAGTTGGGCTGCAAATAGATAAGTTTTCGAACTGGCACCAAATCCCACACACTCAAAACTTCAACATCCAGACAGACAGACAGACAGACAGACAGACAGACAGGCAAGCAAACAGAATGAGTGACTGGTAATGTCTCCATGAACATTCAACCAGGCGACACAAAAATGCACAAATCGAAATGTTGATTTGTCTATTCCTTGATTTAGCTAATCAATGATAGTGCCTGTAACTGGACAAAAAAATTTGTTTTGATCTAATAAAAAAAAAACATTTTCTCCCATACTGTAATTTCAAGAAAAGTATACATGCAAAATGTACATGTAATGGCAGCATGACATTGTGTCATTGTGTCACAAAAAAAACATTTTCTCCCATACTGTAATTTCAAGAAAAGTATACATGCAAAATGTACATGTAATGGCAGCATGACATTGTGTGCACACATTGCAAACACTGGCCATGGTCACCCAAAATTCACCTCAATTACATGGAATACAATGGAATTTTTCTTCAATAAATTTGCAATGGAAGGAGGGTGTTTCATGTATAATGAAAATTAAACTGACCAAACTTTTAAATGTTTAATCAATTTGAAAAACCTCATATTTTTCAATGTTGAATCAAACTGAAACCTTACTTATATTTTTATACAATTACTTCACTGCACTGTGAAGGCCAAGATCTGCTATATTTCCAAAATTATTTAACTTCTCTCCAATACCTACACACCACCCTTACCCTCATCCTAGAGTTATTATCTAGTTAAGACTTGTGACACAAAATCCTTAATATTATTAGGTGGAGGATGTTGATACCTGCAAAAGAACTCACTATATACCTGTACACAAAACAGCAAATCTCGTGTGCCACATGACAGTTCATACTACACAAAAAATTACCCAAAAAGAGGGGTACCCATCAAGTAAGCCCCAAATGGAACACCTTTTCTACACTTCTCACAATGAAAGGAGACCTACTACACATGTCCATTTTGCATGTTGAGTTTTATCTGACCCCAAAACCCATCCTCCCAATTGTCAAACCATGCATGTTATGTGTGCTACTTAACCTACCTCCTTCCTTCTGACCATTTTCTTCTTCCATACTGCTCTCCACGGTATATTCCTATAGCAGAGTGATTCAAGATAATGCAACTTCACCCAGATCACAATTTCTGGTGATACATCTCTGAAATTTACATTTCATCTCTTTGTCACTAAACAAAAGATAAGTCTAAATCCTAACTTTGCCACAAATCAGATTATAAGCTTACAGTCATATTTTGGATATACTGAATGTCAAAACCTTTCCATGCCCAACACTGAAATTTGTACCAGGAAAACAACTATGAATTGCCCTTTTTATTTCCACCTTACACTTCCTGATTATCCGATTTAGCTATCATTAAGCAGTTCTGATACTTAGGGACTGTTTAAAATCATATGGAAAAAGGGGTCTGGACCAGCAACATGGACTTGGTTTATTTCTTGGGTGCACCTTGAATTGAAGTGATTTATATGGTTGTCATTGTGCTATTATTTTAATCAATTACTCCACTGTGGAAGACTAGCTGCAACAGACTGTGTATGTCAAAGAAGTATTCTACTTGGAATCTTATTCTCCAGGAAGATGTAAATCTGCAGGTTTCCATCAGTGGGTGTGGGACTTGATGGATTTGTCTGGATTTGAGCGGAGTTTTTTAATATGAGTGCTGTTCCATTTGAAATCAATACTCCCTGCTCCCTATAGGAAGGTTTTACCTAAATCGTCCACATATAGGGAGACATTATGGTTTTAGATGGAAAAAGACATTCGGATTCAAATTTGAATGGAGGGAGTTGAGTTACAGAGCACTGAAATCGGGGAAGTTTTATGTAAAATTTTGCCCATTTTCAGTGTTGTCATCTCCAAAAGCAGATCTTTTGAAAATTTAAACTCTCCATTACACAAAATTGGTCACAAAAAGTTCTAAGGGTGACTCCACCAAACACTAGTCTATAATTATGGATGAAGCTATATAGATATCGAATATGTTATGGGTAATTTTCTCTGAAATATGATATGAGATATGATACAATATCACAACACAAATGACATAGTGATTTGATGACACACTAAAACCAATTAGTCATTTTGATAAGGAAAATATGTTAGTGAGGAGCCCACCAAAATATTGCCAACTTTGAACCAATTTGGTTATTACTTAAAATTATCCAATTTGCAAATTTTATCCAAGTTGTGTCAAAAATTATTTTGATGAGCTCCCCGCTGACCAATCCGTTTTCTGAGTGTGTGCTCGAATCCATTTTAATATTGGTTGGTATGTCCCTTCAAAGTAGAAGTAGGCCTCAAAAGGTCACCAGTAGGTTTTGCTAGGGCCAGAGAGGGGTTGATCCAATCCCATGATGCCACCAGGGTGTGAAAATTGTCCCTTCATCGGGTTATGGGACCCTATAAAGAGCTATCAGCCCAACACATGCAAAACCCATTTTGTTTTATGTTCCTTATAGCACCGGTACTAAGTCAGTTTAGCATCATTTTAAAATGTCTTGTGGTTCTTAAAGGTGTCTTTGTAATCCTACCACCTAATTTTGTTTATGGTTCACTAGATAACCTCAAGAAAAAGGCCGTTTCAAAATTTCAGTTGACTCTGATGTGGTTTTGATTGTAATTGACAAAATCGTTTGGATCGCAGTGCATGCAGGCCACAGAGTTGAAAATACAAAATTATAAAATTTCTTTCCAGAGTAGATATGAAATTTGCACATAAGATTAGGCACACATAGTATTTTAATTTTTATTTGTAGGTCGGGGAGATGAGCCTGTGCATCATGAAATAACCCCTTTTAAAATTCTTAACAACTGTACTCAATTCAGTGACTCAAAAAAAATTCAGGCAGTTGTTTTTCATGTGTATTTTTTGCACCACATTTATACGTACGTGGGTGCACGTAGGTCAGCGCTTTTGCAATCCACGCTCGCGATTTAATGCTGCGACTCATGCATTACACGCTGATGTCACTGAAAAACTCGAGGAAAGATGAAAGCACTATGTTTTACTCCGAAGGACTGATATGTGTACAGTAAAACATACGGTCATTGCCAATTGGCATTATGGGGATTTGGATTAAAATACCCTCTGGATATAGAGAAAAGCCAACATATCCGGGATGGCATGCCTGTATTTCCTTATCAAAGAATTTTGACATTTGGTACCTGGACATAGAGAAAAAAGGGGAAACAAGGTTACAGTCCTAAATAACTAAAGCAAATTCTATCGATTAAAGGGAAAGTTAAAGCATGTTTTTGTAAAGATGACACATTGAACATAATAACAATTATACATTACCCTTTCTAGCTGTACTTAAGTGAAAGCCTTTCACCCTTCAGTGTCAAAGTTTTATTAAACCACAGCAAAACTCTATATGTGAGCAGAAATTATACAAATAATGGCTGATAAACCTCTGCACATAATGATAATTAGATAAATATTAAAAACATGCTTTAGCCTATAAATATAGCTTTGATCATGTAAGACAGAATACAAAATCCCAGGGAAAGGTTCAGAACATCTGAAGTACACAAGTCTTTGTACAATTCCTCAAATGCCATACAAAGTTGAATTGACACAAAAACTGCCAGTCAGAACTTCCACATGCCATGTATTGTGTAGGGATTATTTTTTGGAGTTGTTTATTTTCAAAATTGCACAGTTAACTCACAATTTTGCAATTAAAGTCCGGCAAATGTACTTTGCCCTAGGGTCCCGTACGCCACAAAAAAGTTAGACCGGGTTTTTTTTTAAAGTAAAGTTAGACCGGGTCTAAGTCAACAATTTAGTTTGTCCTCCAAAATGACATCTATTCACATTTTATCATAAACTAACTAGAAAATTTTAAAGCGTTAAAATGCAAGATTCAAAATTAAATAGCAAAATACCTTGTGTCAATGCAAAAGGAAAATGTCTGTTCTGGGACTCTAAATAATTACCACTTAGACCAGATCTAACTTTAGACCTGGTCTAACTTTGTTGTGCATTTACAGACCCAGTGCAAGGGTCTATTTTTGTCTACCATAGAGTGAATATAAAACTACATAAATTATACACAAAAATATTCCACTATATAGTAGATAAAGAAAGATCATGTTGTGAGCTGCAGAGTACATAGAGCAACAATAAATAGACAGTAAAACTCTTTCCGGCCTGGGAGTTTCTGTATAGGTTATAACACACAAGTCAGTGGATTGAGATTGGCTTTCTAAATGACCTGCAGTATTTTGGGAAACCATATCAAAAACCATGGTCTAAGTCTAGGCTTGTTTGGACTCATTTGAATGCATTCTGCATGCTATTTCCTGTTCATGAAAATGTATTATTTGAAGTTTTGAAACAATTGCAAAAAAAAAATTTCTTCTGAGAGACTCTAATCGGCTACAGTACAGTGTACGAAGGGTTAATTCCACATCTCAGCCTAAGGGGAAAAAATAATCAACACCAAACAAAACAAATTAATAAAAGTGCTACCTCTTTTAAACCTCTTGTCATTTGCCAACCGATTAACTTTGTCAAATAACACACACAGAATCGAGCCGGAAAACTGTTTAGAGGTGGTTGAGCGGTCAAGAATTCAAAGTACATTTACGGTTTCGTGTTCGGTAGTTCAGCCTTGCAGGGGCAATCGTCATCCTATTAAAAGTTGTATTCACCAAAAATTAAATATAATCAAGGCTATTGCTTATTTTGAAAGCAGCATAAAGATTAGCTTAATAAATTGTAGAATTTTTTAAAATTTGCAGGATAAAATGAAGAAGACAGTAATTGCACTGAAAAAGACCCATGGTGGTATTAAGATTATTATATATTTTTATAGAGATTGTTTGACCCAAACCATATATAAGGCGTTATTTCACACAAAATACAGCTTCCACTTTTAAGGGATTTCAATGAAAATATGTAGTTTTTTTTAAATCTTAGGGGCCTTGATAATACTATGAGGCTTTGCAAGGAATTTGGGGCTGGACAGCACAGATCAGATCATGTTTTAGCCGCAACTCAAAGGCTTCAGGGATCTAAATATTTATTGTGAAATCAAAATAAGAAAAATACAAGAATATTCTAGATAAAATATGCATATGCTGCATCAATTTCCAAATTGCCTTGTATGTGTTAAGTTGTTATTACATAAACGAAACCACAGAGAAATGATACGATACACAAATATTGAACTCTCTACTTGTCAATCTTGTAAGTTTTCCGTATATATGCTCAAAAAGATCCTTCCTTACCTCAAGCATCTTTATACTGATGTCTTCCTGATACCAAAATCAAATTCTCCTGACCAACTTTTTCTTTAACAATTCTACGCATTCCACCACCAAGCATTTGATATACCAAGGAATATCAATTGCACATAGCATGAAACATAGCCTCACAAAGCATTTCGTTTGCTGTACAGAAGTACATGTTTAGCAAATTTGTTGTTGGAATGGCCACAATAACATAAACTACAGGGTTATAGGGCATTTTGCAGGCCAGTATAGGTATACTAGGGTACATAAAGTATCAAGTTTCAGGTGTGCTATTTCGAATCACAAAATTTTGAAGCTGCAAAAGCAGACCGTTGGTTATTAAACACTGTACAAGACAATAAGGACACACTTTAAGTATAAATTCATGTTCAAATGCTGTACTTTAGCAATCAGCATTAGGTAAGGCCTATATCCAGAGTAATATGCAGAGGATCTTTGGGGGGGCTAAGAATATTTTTCACCCGAATGGATGGTAAATGCTTAAAGCAAATGCTGACCTAAAAAATGAAATAGCTTTAATAGCTAATAACACGATCCTCGTTCTTAGTCAAATGATCTGTTCCCCAACTAGCAAACCAAACTGGGTGACCCCTCTTTTGCACAACACCTTGATCACAAGACAGTTTTGAAAATTGCACAATGCCCCCCTTGAATTTATTTCCTCAAATGTATGTATCTGCTAACCAATCGAATGGTCTTGCTGGGCCCAAGCTACACCTACCCACTACGTTTCACAGATGTTTAAAAGTCTCATTTATTTATGACAAAACAGAATAAATCTAAAAATATCCAAAGGCGACACATTTTTGCAACTAATTTGGATTATTTATACTACTGACATCATCCCTGTATTTGTAAATTTTTTTTAAAATGTCATGCGGGGCAAATATGATTTTTTTCTTAAAAATCTAGTTTTAACACAGCTTTTTGTAGAATGGGCATATAGAGGGCTATAAAATACAAATCTTGACATTTGTAGCCAGTATATGACAAGATTTCCGCAATGGATTTTTCTAATTTTTGAATGAGGTAATAGCTCTGCATATCCCTACTGATTATTCAGCTTTCAAAATTGGGTCGCCACTGTTTAAATGACTCTACAAATACAAGAGATGATTTGCATGGGTCAACAGCTGTGAGTTTCATTAGAGTTGACCCCGAGCTCCGAGAAAAAGGGTGTGGACCAGACATTGGTTTGTGTCGAAAGTCAGCCATGAAGATTCCATTGGGGGGGGGGGGGGATGTGTACACTGAAATAGGGATGTTCCGGAGAGATTCATATCAATAGTTGTATGGGACTCAGCGAAAATCTGCTCTTGACTTGGTCTAGTACAATATACATGTAGAATGCAAGAACATCGGTTTACAATTGTCAAGCAATGTCTGAGCTGCGTGTCCTTTAGTTAAAAACAGATGACCACATCGTACAACACAAATAATTACATGTAGTACCTTGGACTTATCCTATTTTAAGAAGAGATGAGACCTTAGGGAGCTGAGTAAAGGTCAGATCTCTTGCCATATTTGGGGCCATGCGGTGATGTGATTTATTTTACCAAGTCAACCTCTATTACTGATTACTGCAAAGTAATCCTCCAAGGTATATTGATGACCACTAGTATTGCTATATGAGAATACACAATGAATTATCAAGCAAGCCTTGTGTCAAAATATTTTATACATGGCAACAGGTTTTAAAAAATAGCTGTACTTATCCTTAAAGTGCACAAAGAATTTCACCTATCAGATATCCTTAAAAAAAATCGAAAGTACTGATTTTGCCCTGAACAAAGCTTTCCATAAAAACATATACCCATGGGAAAGGATTAAGCTGAGAAATGTTGTTTTTACAAAAATGTGAAATTTCTAATTGTATAGGAGCAAATACAAATTCAGCCTATGTTTCTACGTAAATTGACATCTAAGCAAAAACAGAATCTCGTTTTTCTCCCTTTTGAGAACATTCTGTAGCCAATGCAATGTAGAAATCTATGAGTGTCCTAGCTATCTGAAAGTACTATTATGGACCACAATATGTGGTGGCCTCAAAATCTCTTATTACACCTTTAAATAGGAACAAGGTTAGGATAAGTGTAGAGTTAGGACTTGGGTTTGTGTTATGGTTTCAGTATGTTTAGAAATTAATTTTGATCAGATTTGATCTTTTAATTTATATAGTGATTATAAGCCATCAGATTTATACTAAATTTAGTTTTGATTTATGTTTGTGGTGGATTAGTATTAGCATTGGCGTACCCGAGGGGGGGCAGTGCCCCCTTTGGGATCTTGCCCCCTCTTCCCCCCTGAAAAATTATTGCATTTACATCGGGCCATATACTATAACTAACAAATTTTAATATATGCTTGCCCCCCTAAAATATATGTGCCCCCCCTTTCCCCCCCTGGAAAAAAAGCTGGTTACACCACTGAGTATTAGGACTATTTAGACCTTTAGACAATTTCTGTGCCAAATGCAAGGTAAGACATCTATTTAGTGTCCTAGCCTATATTGAATTACTATTGACATAATGTTAGGGTGCCTCAAACTCTCTCGTTGCACAACCTTAACATGCGGGGGGGGGGGGAAGGTTGCCACCCCAGAGAGCTTTGACCAGGAAGACAAATTCTGAAATCAATGCTAAAACTCAGTCCTTTTTTGCCTGCTCACCAGGAATTTTCACCTCTAACCAGTCACAGACAGCTGTTGACGTCCCTCATTTTTCTGTATTATACGTCTAACCTCACATCAACTGCTTTAGAGTAGATTGGCACAGGTTAATAATTAAGCGACCTGACAGTGGATCAGCTATGATACACACACAAACACCATCCTGATTTTCAATGATCTAAGTGATCAACAAAGCCGATCTTTCCTGACTTTTCAGCACTAATTTCAATCCAAGTTGAAGAGAGCAAAGGGGGCAAACCTCTCTACCAAATTAAAATGTGTTGGGTCTCTCATAATTACCCCTAACACAACCAAAACTCTGAGCTGTGGCTAGTACATGACTATAGTCCGTGTTTTCAATCTACTTTGGTGCGTGACGTCATCGCGAGATTTGTTGGCCGCAAGAGTAAATCGTCGTGCTCACATGAAGCGATGGCTTTTACGTACACGCCAAAGATGGGCATTTCTTGACGCGGCAATAAATGTTATGACATCACTCCACAGAGACAACGGACTATAATTCCCAAACCATGTAATGACATAATTATACGAACACACAGGGAATGAAATCCTTGGTCATGGGACTGAGGAGGCCCCGGTTCGATTCCTATCCAGATGTTCCCAATCTTCTTTGCTACCCTCCCTTTACTCTTCCTTCCTCCCAGGGGATAGGCTTCGAGCCAGAACAGTTGTTGGGTTGAGGTATTAGGCACTGTGGCATGCTAGTACATTAAATTACAATACATGCACTGTTTTTTGGTGAGAGTTTCAAAATCAGGTAAACAGGGTGGTTGTAAGCAATAAATTGAGTAAAAATTAGGGTTTTTACATAATGAGTTGATCTTGTGAAACAGTGGTTTAGTTTTCTGACTCACTTAGTCCTATTGCATGTGCTAAATATGCCCAGGCAAAAACACAATTTCTTCTAAACATTTCCATTTCCCATCCATGACATCGTTCCATTATAAACCGTTTTGCTAGTTCTGATATGCATTCCGTGTTCTTCATTCAATTCGCATGGGCTATCGGAACCTCCTAGTGTATTGCTCTTTTCCGGGTTCCCCTGATTGTACATCACGACCCTTGCGTAATTGGTTGGGATAGCTCACACGACACATACGCAGGGTGTGACATCGCAATTAGCAGCACGTCAGACTTCGCTTGTTTGGTGGTTTAAGTTTGATGATTCTTTGGCGTGTGCATCGCAATGGACTAGTGGTGCCCGGGCGGCAAACCTAGACTCCTTTATAAATGTTGATGAGTGTCCGGTAAAAGTTTGTTCGTGTTATGATGTTTTCATTTCACACCCTCCTGTAATTTTACCCTGGCGCCCCCTGGCTAGAACATACTGCATTTAAATGAAACCCGTCCTGTATTTTGAATAATGGGCAGTAGCAGGTTTACAATGTAAATGCATAATAGCAAAAACAGTACACTGTACCTTTAACTACTTGTCACGACTGAGACATCTATGAAACACCTGCACCTTGAATTTAGACCTTTGGCTGAGCAATATGTTATTACTGAAGGTGTGGTAATGGAACCTGCTGATGCAGTACATGGCCTACCATGGATGTTGGATTGACACATGTTACCAGTCTTAAAGGTGCATCTTCATTTTAACATCCCAACTTTCATTAATTTGTTTGTGTTTTGGGTCGTTCCAATAAATTGTAACTTCTGGCATCATTTTTTAAATTTGGACATAATCCTTTGGTGGCCATAATAGATAGTAGATAGTCTATGATACAGCAGCATACAACAAGTTAAATGGAACTATGTCATGATTCGAATATTTGGAAAGTTTGGTATGGATGGAAAGCGTAAGTAACGTAGAATTACATATAATCAAAAATAAAGTTGAAATTGTCTCCACATTTGTTGAGTATTTGCCCATTTAATTGCCCGCCCACTAGAGCTTACTCGAAACGATTCCGACAAATCCCATCTCAGGCAAAATGGTGACGTCAAAGTGTGACATCATAATTTTAACGTCGTTGTGACCATCATCTCGCAGTGTTGCCACTTCAAAAATAATTAAACCAACGAAATGAAACAAAATATGTCATTCTGTAACTTTTTTTTCTAATTTTATTATTACTTTTCATTAATCCACTCATATTACGTGTCAGCAATAACAATTCGAGTCAACACGATGTTTTTGGTCTCACTTTGACGTCACGAGTTGGGCGCTTTTTGATCATGAAGCCGTGCGAAAAATCCGCCCGTTTTCTTCGATGTCAAAAAAAGCAAAATTAAAATTGCCTCTATTTGTTAATTTTACATCAAATTGTATTATTTTTTTTCGGGATTCGTGATGTAATGTAACCGATATTTTATGAAGGTAAGTAAACTGAGTTGACAAAAAATCTTGACGCTATTTCCCTTTAAGACTATCTAGTCATGATCTTCAGGACTGTTTTGTGGGGGGGTTCTCACATTGGTATGAAGTATTGGTATTGCCGCCTATTCAGACCCTCATTTTCAGCTCTTTTTCAGCTTCCAGAGATCCCCATTTTAGGATCATTTCAGTTCCATAGACCCAACTTTTTCATGTCCAAAGGCATATTCTACCAAATTATTCTTCAAAAAACCTCACAAGGAGCTGGAATTGAGGAAAATCGCCGCTTATTTTTGAAATTTTTTGAAAAACCTATTCGGAGACACCATTTCTTGGGTCCCAAAATCAGCTCTGGAGGCCTCAGTTTTGAACCGTGAGGCACCTACCTACCAAAAAAAAGTTAGACCCCCCCTAGTCCCAATAATTGGGGGGGACTACCATTTGACATTTATTTTAACATGGGTCATTATCATATCACTGCAATGTGTGTAGTCACGAAAGGTTATGTGTAATTGGTCAGCCATTTAACCACCACCAATTTTAATAAAAATAAAAGCCCTTTTTTTTTAAAATCCATTAAATTTACCCGATTTTATCTTGAGGACCACTTCTAGAAGTATCATAATAAAGATTTGTCAAAATGCTGGCAACTAAGTATGAAATTCTGATGAAATTTTGATTGTCCAAATCTTCCAGCACAACTCCTCAAAAAGTAAAGTGACAGAATCAGAATTAAATCACTCTGTTTTTTTCTGAAAACAATTACCTCCAGCATGTTCAGTCTTAAAAACTGGATAGAAGAGAGAGTAAGGATAATACTGTGATGGATTGATGAATATACATCCTTTTGGTTTGCATATGCTGCTTGAAACTGATTGGATAGGTGAGTGCAGTAGAAATTGTTAAATGGCTAACCAATTACACTAACTTTGTGACTACACATTCATAGTGATATGATAATGACCAATGTTACAATAAATGTCAAATGCTGTAATCACCATTTATTGGGACTAGACCCCCCCCCCCTCCGGGCAATAGCTTTCTTTGAGGATAGTGAGGGCAGACTGCTTCTGGAGCTCGTTCTGCTGAGCATAAACCTTTTTGTCTTTCATTCATCTTTTAACATTTGGACATTATCGTATATCAGCTAACGTCAAGGTTATGCCGCTGTACAGGGACTTGGTATCCCCACAATAACAACACCAAATTTAAAGTCCTCTGACATAGTCAGAATTACAAACTACCTTACCGGACTCTGTAGCATCTTACAATAGTGCCCTGGCACGAAGGTAAATTATATTGATGTACTTTTGTTTGCCCTCCAGATCATCCAAGGATGCGAAGAATACAAGATGCACCTGGTTCACCCTGAACATTTCGCTATTTCTCGACGGTGAATTCGTTTGATTCCTCTGCATGCTTGGGTTGTTCTGGAGGCAGGCCTGGCCAGATCACCTGTTGCACCTGCCGTGCAAGCGCCCTAATACTACAGAACAAGATCCGCACATTGTTTTTCATCCCAACGGCAAAAAAATGTACTAATCGGATGATTTTCAAACTCAGATTAATTTACCTACTCCATAAACTGTTCATGAGTGAGTGGTTTGCCAGTTTCGGAGTTTGATGGGTCAAAGGTCGAACTCCACGCGTTGGTTTTGTTCATCAACAAACAAACATTACGATTCTCCCTAAGCACTTTTGGGTGAAAAGAAGGTGACACAAGGTGACA